>JAUZSU010181964.1:0-12518 GCA_034780255.1 Parotocinclus maculicauda | reverse complement strand
TACATTTATGTCATTTAGCAGACGCCCTTATCCAGAGCGACTTACAATTCATACAATCCAAGCAATTGTGGGTTAAGGGTCATGCTCAGGGACCCAATACTACCCCAGCACTGTCAGTGGGTTTTGGTTTTGACACTCTTGGGTGACCATACTCTCTACTGAACAGTCAATGTGGGGGCACTCTGATCCAGTTTGACATGCTTATGTTGAATTCACCCTTATGAATATCACCTGCTACTTAATCCCCATAATTGAGTTTGCATCTCATTTGCATAATCCAACAACTTTCTCTGACTTTTTATTTGCTTTTCTGATGATCTTGTTTAATAAAATAAAAGCTTCATATTTATTTTGAAATATCCTCTCATTTTTGTGAGCAGTGTATTCTTGTACCTATAGTCTTATACTGTTTGCAGATGCAGCTAGTATCAGGAAATAATAGCAGTAGCAGAACTCTTAATACTAACTGCATAGTATTAATACTGTTTATTTAATCATCATTAGGTATTTTAATTACTATACAGTAGTACATAGCAGTAGCAGTCATAGTATTGGTATTATTATTACTTTTACTATTGGTAGTATACTTATTCCTACTCGAACTAGTAGCATTAAGATGTTATTTACTGAATTTGAAGTAATATAATAATTGTAGTAACAGCAGCAGAATAAAATATTCGCTTTGTAGTCCATCTTCTTCTTTTTGTTTTTTAATTATTATTATTATTATTATTATTATTATTATTATTATTATTATTCCTTTTCCTCTCTTTCTTCTTCTTTCTCTTCTTCTTCTTCCTCTTCTTCTTCTTCTTCTTCTTCTTCTTCTTATTATTATTATTATTATTATTATTATTATTATTTTCTATTATTGTTCTTATTGTTGTTGTTGTTGTTGTTATAATTCATCTGCTTCTTCTTCTTATTATTATTATTATTATTATTGTTGTTGTTGTTGTTGTTATTATTATTATAATACAAGGGATAGCATAACAGAGATAAAGATTATCTGTGTTATTCCCCACCAGGACAAGGAGTTTGCTGTTCTCCATGTGTCTGCTTTGGGTTACTATGGGTACTCCATTTTCCCAGGTTACATCACCTCTAAAAAGTGTCCTAGTATGACTGAGTGAGTGAATGTGTGTGCATGTGCTCTATGATGGATTGGCGCCCTGTCTAGGGTTGGTTTCCTGTACTGCCTATTATGCCATGATTCTCAGCAAGAGTTAACTGGATTAGTTAGGAATAATTTATGAATGAAATTAATCAATGAGTATGAGTAAATAGCAATAATAAAATAATAATATTGCAGTATAAAAATAATATATACATAATAGAAAAAGAATAAATAGTATAATTAGTAAAGAAAAAGTGTTATGTAATAAACACAGTTTCAGTTTTATTGATGCTAGATGATGGAGGAATGTAATTATTATATGCATATCTATTAATAATTACATTCAGTTATTTAAATACTGTGCAACTGGATATACTTGTATACTATTTATACTGTGTACTATCTATACTATATATAAATGTATATAAAAATAGTGGAAAATAGTATTGTGATAGAGTGAGAGAAAAAGAAAGGACATACCGGGAGCAGAGTTGAGTGTTTGAAGACCGTACTAACATTCCTTAATAGTGCCCACTTGGCCTGGTCCTTCTCATAGAGTTCAACATAATCCCGTCGCTTGTACATCCTCCACCAAGTAAACTTTCATCCACACAGGTAGCAATACTCCACGTTTTACATTAGTATCCCAACTAGGTCCCTTAAACACACACTCTTTTACAAAGTGATTGATGACACTCAGTAAGCTACTATTAGTGTCTTCCTCCTGTGGAAATAAACCTGCACTGCCTGGTTATATACATATATATACACAGCACAAGCTGCATCTATATCTATACCATCCCTTCATGCCTCGAACCATGCCCCAGTGTCCAAGTCCCCATTCCAAGCTCTAGCACTACTCCATCTGTTCCCATGTAAGCAAAGGTGAGGATGGAGGGGTGGGCAAGTAGGTGGATCCCCTGAAAATATATAGCTTTCTAATTAAACAGATTCACTGTCAGAGAATCAATACAGGCGCCTGGAGAACCCAACACCACGAGGACGCAGCTGTCACATCCAAGGGGAGCAGCGTAGGTGCGATCCTAGCAACCAGAGTCTGAATAATTTAACTAAACATGCTTTGAGCTAGCTTGCTCATAGCTCATTCAGGATGCCTGATAAGTGCTAAAATGTAAAAAGGAATAAATAACGCCATACACACCAGCTTATTTTTCATTCAAACATTTATTCACCTTCAGTAACTATTTTATTCTGTTCAGGGTTGTAGTGGGAACACTATGCTAGTGTGCCACCATCATACACCCATTTGCAATGTAACATTTGCATGACTGGTTAGATGAGTAAAAAGGGTTATGAGAATTCACCTTTTGGTGAATTAAATTAATCTCAAAAAGTAAATGACTAAGAAACATCATCAATTTAAAATAGCAAAAAAAATTACCTTATAAAGATTATCTTACACGGCTAATCCCAAACTGAGCAAGATTGGAGCAACAGTGGCAAGGGAAAACTCCCTAAATGTTGGAAGGAAGAAACTTTGTAAGGCTCAAGACTCAAAAAGGGACCCGTCCTCCTTTTGTGGCCCTGATGTTTATTGTAAGAATTAAGTTTGTAGTAAATAATAACAGATAAATAAAATATTGAATAGAATGACTGATGTACACTTTTAATTATGATGGAAGTTCTGTAATGCTGTGGAGCTGTTTGTCCTCTAAAGTCCCTGGGAATTCTGTTAAAGTAAATAGCATCATGGGGTCCATGAAATAATAATCTCTATGACTTTGCCAAAGAAACTTAGAATATATTGTCAGAGCTTCCAGTGGGAAAATGATTCAAAACATATGCCTAGATCAACACAAGAATGTTATACTAAAGACAAAACACAAGATTCTACCAAACCTGTGGAATGAGCTAAATAGGAGAAGGAACACAGAGACCTTATTAAATGTAATCAGAGAAGAGCAAGTGCTGTTTTTGATGAAAGTGTGCCAAAGTCTGTGGAAGGGACTGAAGAACAAGAGTCATTTTAGGGTTCACCTACTGACCCAGTTTTGAGTATTACAAAACAGCCCTGAAAGAAATCTGCATGGGCAGAACATACCAAACTTCGTACACTAAAGAGAGATGAGGATCAACCCTAAATCCATGCTGCAGTGCTGCAACAACATTACCAGCTGCACCATGGTGCCACCATAACCTTTGTTTCTTTTACTTACAGTTAACGTACAATTTGTGCTTTATTTAGAAAAATACTTACTTGAACAACCAAGGTCTTTAAAATTATAACATTTATAACAAAATTATAATAAGAAATAAAATCTGTCTAATAAATCTGGGCATTGCAGCCATAAACAGCTACTGATTTTTTTAAAAAGTTTAGCATAACTGGCATAAATATCATTTATGTAAAGCCCTGACATTTTGCTGACATATTGTTTATGTATTTTCATGAAGATTGATTTACTTTATATTGATTCACTTATTACTTGCATAAGTAGGAACTGGTCTGTGTTGCACAGAGACATTTTTTGTTAGAGTTCTCTATGGAAAGAAAATACATGAAACGGCAGTGTTTGTAATCTAAAAGGTGACATGGCATTGCCTGTTATAGTTTCTTTAAGTGGATTCCCTTTTGGTTGTGTGCAACCAGCAAGTAACATGGCAAAAACCAACCCTGAACAGGATGTTAGATCAAGATGAACAAGACCTTAAGTCTTTTGAATGTGCGAGGAAACTGAAGTACACAGAGAGAACACTGACACAGATACTGAGAGAACATACAAACTCCCCACAGGCAGTGGCCATGTTGGGACTAGCATTGAGTGAGATTGTGTGAAATTTAGGTAGGATAAAAAGGAGCTCAACAAACACTCAGTATGGTACTGGTGTATTTATTATAATTATAACTCCAAAATACCTAATCCCTCCTGTTACGTATGGTGAAGAATCTGGGGTGTTTAGGTTGTTTTAATTGTCCTGAAATTATGGCATCAGGGATTCCATGTTAACCAAAATATGTTAAATGAAAGCTTGGGTCTTTAGGTTGAGAAGCTTCTTCTAGATCAAGGTTGGATCTTCCAGCATGATAAAAAAAACTTATATCCAAATCCACACAGTAATCACAGAATCCCAGCAAAAAAAAAACACAGAAGACTGAGCAAAAGAGGATCCATGAGAGAGAATCTTGTAAAGAGTCTCAGATTCTTTGTTCTGTAAACAGGAGAGGATTCAATGCTGATGTGTTGGAAATAAAGGGTGCTAATAAATCTATCTCTTCTGTTCTAATCAGTTCTGTGTGCATTAATTTACCCTGAATGCTCTATAAACTTTTCTCAATTTGCTGAAAGAGGTTGTGCAGGCCACAAAAAGCTATTAAAATGCAAATACATGTATTTAAAGCCTTGATAAATCACATGCTTGATCAGCCACCAGAGCTGACCCCTGACATTCCAAATAAAAAAAGAGACATCAGGGGGAGCTGCAGCTCAGTGTTAGTCTGATGTCAGACTCAAAAATAAGAGAATCAGACACGAGAAAACAGATCTGACAAGCCTCTCACGAAGCCTAGTGCTTTTAGGAACTCGCAGTAAATTATTCAGCATGTGCAGGTGATCGCTATCACTGAGCGATCACCTGAGAGTGTCTGCTCACGTACCAACAAATAGTCCATATTCTTATATATGTATAGGTTTCACTGAATTTATACACTATAACTTAAAACATAACCAAACTGCAGCAAAGAATTTAGCATTATCTTTAAGATGCTTTAAAACTTTACAGCAATCAGTGAGATGGTTTGGCTGGTTAAAGTGTCCTGACCCATATCAACAAACCTCCACTAACAATGGAAATGAGCAAATGTTGTGGGGAATTAAAAATACAGCAATTTTTGGCTTTTACACTGATCCCAGAGCAGCTGCATTTTCCATAATTAGAAGTGTGGAAGCAGTGTAACATGTTAAGGTAACAGTCGCACCCTACTGGTACTACTGTTACTGTCAGTTCATTCATTTAATCCAGTTCTATATGTGGATATTCTATACTAAACATTTTCGAACAGATTAAATAAGAGTGCCTACTGCGTTTTCCTGAAATACAATTTTAGTGTATTAGTTTTTCTAGTATTTGTATGCATAATGCGATATATTTGGGTGAATGCCATTGGGACTAGCATGCTATTCAGTGCCTGTGTACTCGTGAGTGGGCAATGGAGACCCCCGACCATGACCAAGAAAAGCATGTAAAAAGATAATAAACATTGATAAAATTGTGTTATGCTTATTTATTTCTAATTTGAAAAACGTTACTTTATAATGTACATAAGAATAACAGCAATCAGAAGGCAGAACTAAACTATTCTAATAAACATTGTTTGCCTGTTTAACTATTTATATGTTTATGGCTTTAATTTTTGTCTTATTTTGCCTACTTGTCCAAAATGGTCCTGTAATAACTATTCCCTAAATTCCACAAATCATATGAATCTGGTATACAGTCAGGTTAATAGGACCACCGGTTAAGGAAACCAGCCGCTTATTCTGACCAAATCCTAAGAACGTGAGCGCAAATAAGAAAAAGAAGCCACAAGTCGCCATTTAGAGCGGATGCAAAGCAGATCAGCGAGATATTGGAGGATTCCTGTGCTCTCCGGGAGAATTTATGCTTTTATCAAAGATCAGGAAATCCGAAAAGTTGCATGCTGAGTACCTATACATTGTGTTGTAGATCGTTTAAAAAAACTTGTTTACAAATGTACTTTTCAATGAACAAAGTTCGTAAGCAACTGTAGTTCTTGTTTGTATGTTCGCTATACGTGTAAATCACAATAAACATTGAATATGTTACATAGCACGTTCCGTCTTGTAACATAGGGCATGTCCGTTTAATCGGACCAGCCGGTTATTAGGGCCAAAACGATCGCGTCCCGATGTGGTCCAATTAACCGGATTAGACTGTATTTGTGTAATGTGGGATAATTTTGCAATTTTTAATTCTTACTTATTCCAATATCTGTCTTATACTTTAGATCAAAGTAAAAAATAAAGTTAAATTTATTTGTATAACGCTTTTTACAATGGAGCATTGTCTTAAAGCAGCTTTACAATATTATATTATCTTAAAAGGCCAATCCCAAATTGAGCAAGCCAAGGGCGACAGTGGAAAAGAAAAACTCCCTAAATAAAAAAGGAAAAAACCTTGGGAGGACCAAGACTCAAAAAGGGATTTATCTTCCTTGGGTGGCCTAGATGATAATTGAATAATTAAGTTGTAGTAACAGTAAAATTAAGTAAATAATACAAGTTTAATCAATAATAAAAATTGAATTAGTAAGAGCATTTAAAATAAATAACAAAATTGATTTAAGATAATGAGATAATTACTGGAGGAACATCGTCTCCTAATAACTAAATGAAATCCCTAAAATATAGGGACTATTGCTATATAAGCTATATCAATATTAGCCAATAACATAGATTGTACTTTTATATATAATCCTTATTTAGAATTTAACACCAAATAATTTATTGTATATATAATCTATATAATCCTTGCCACTGTTGCTGTAGGCTTGCTCAACTTGGGATTAGACTTTTAAGATAATATAATATTGTAAAGCTGCTTTAAGACAATGCACCATTGTAAAAAGCGCTATATAAATAAAAATTAATTAAATTAAAACTCCAAACGATTTCAGACACGTTTTTATACATCTTGACCTATTAATTTACTTAAGCAGATTCCTTTACATCAATGGTTCACATACTTTTTCTACAGTGCCCCCTTTTGTATTTTTCAAACCCCACAAATATTTAAACATTGTAATTTTTCTAAACTTCTTATTGAACAAAAAACAATAAAGTGACAAATCACTGTTATAGTGGAATTATTACAAGTGACATGCATTATGTATTTTACATTTTTACTGTCTAACAGCATTCATTTGCCTTGCTGCACCCCCTGGCATGACCCCAGTCTGAGAACCACTACTTTAAAGCAACACACAAATTACCAACATGCTTGTACATAAGATAACAGCTTGTACATACAGTATTTATACTTTACATTTAAAGATATCTGATAATCATTGATGCGTTCTTTAAATGTATGGGATTTGTACAAAGTAATAAATGCATTCTGCTGACGTTTATATTGTACAATTGCATAGTTGTACTTCTTAAATACTTCTGCCTTTTTAAGAACATGAGCCTCACACAAGCAGATATGTAGTTAACATGATTTACATAATTTAGTTGTTCAACAACACTAATATATGGAAAAGGTAGTGAGCCTATCAGAGAAATCACATGGTGCAGATGCACAACAACCCAGACATGGATTAGTGGATTAGCTTGGTGAAAGAGGTCAAACTAATTCACAAATAATAAAGTGTAATTCTTAATAACAAACCCAGACTGTAGATCAATCTTACCTGTACTAGATTTGGATACCGATAGCTCAGACTGTGCACTTGTTTATCCTCCATCTCACACCTCATTCCATACACCCAAACAGATCTCAAACTGCACTCTCAAACACACACACACAGATCTCTTTTCTCTTCCCCTTGCACAACATGCATCCTTTTGTGGGTCATCTCGTAAATTTGGCCAGCATACCTCTCTTATGAAAAGAGGATGTAGTCTAAAATGATTAGAGACACAAAAGGGTTGACAGAAACAAACCTATCGAGCGGCCCTAATAATCTACTGCACTGTTTTTTATCTCACACAAAATACTTGTTTATAATTTCAATAAAAAGAAACATATGATGGTAAATTCAGTCAACAACAACAAATCAGAAAAACGTTGCATGGAACAGCATGGAAAATACAATAAAAAATAACTGTTCCTGAAATGCAGACAAGATATTTGAGGTTTTGCCTGATCAGCTTCCATTCCTGCATTTCAGGCCTGCAACACATTTTTAAAAAAGTTGTGACAGTAAAGAATTTACCACATTGCAATGTTGCCATTCATTCTCACATCAGTAAAAATACATTTTAGCACAGAGTGTTCTGTGGAAAAGCAATGGGTGATCATCATTGCTTCTACTGGGGACACGTAGAGAATCTATTGCTAAAAATGATCGGGATTACTGATTCTAAGGCTTGCACCCTTGCTTTTTATGTAATTTTCTTATAAATTTGGGGCAGCATGGTGGCTTGGTGGGTAGCACTGCCGCCTCACAGCAAGAAGGTCCCGGGTTCAACCCGGGTGGAGCCGCCTGGGTCCTTTCTGTGTGGAGTCTGCATGTCCTCCCCATGTATGCGTGGGTTTACTCCGGGTACTCCTGTTTCCTCCCACAGTCCAAAGACATGCCTGTTAGGTTAATTATAACGATCAATTGGCACTGACTTGTGCATGTATATATATTACTAGTCTTAAGATAAACTTGTGTATAGATATAACCCTGTGTGTGTGTGTGTGTGTCGCTAAAATGGCCACTGATGCTGATAGCGACGTTAAAGAAGCCATATAAACAAACTTATACATTTGCTGATAAACTGAAGATCCTCTGCTCATCATTTCTCATTAAAAACTCAGGATTTCTTGAATGCCGCTTTGTACCATTTCATTATTACAATGACCTGTTCGCGTCGCCTTTTTGAAATCTCATCACGTATTTATTTTTTTTACGTTTCTAGCCCTCATTCCAACTTATTTTTAATGTGTTGCAGGCCTGAAATACAGAAATGGATATTTATATACAAACTAAATGAAGGTGAACAGACAAACCATTAAATAGCTTGGATTCATACAATCTGCAATGAAATAAAAGTCAAAGGAAATGTAAGACACTGCATTAAATATAAGTAAATATATATAAATATGAGTCTCTATGCTTAAGAGACTCATTCGAACCCTTTAGCATGGCCCCAACTTACATCTGTTTGTCTGTTTTGTACATATACCATCTCAACTGCATCACTACGAATAAAATTGACATATTTTCTGAACTGGAAACACTGATAGGGGCCATTATTCTGAATTGTGCTTTGGCTCTTCCTTTCCTTTAGATTTGTTTATAACGGTTATCAAATAATGTAATAATATCTAAATTCATACAATCCATTGTTCAAATGCTTTTATATAAACACACCAACACTTTTAAGTTCTCCCAACATCAATCTATGACAGGCATACAGGCCTTAATTCATAAATCAGCATTTTAATATTTTTCGTAGGGCTACTGACCTTTTCACTGCACCATTTAGGTCATTTATTCATGGTGCAATGCCCTAGCTGTCCACTTTTGATAACTGTAAATAGTCTTTTTGGTCCGGATGTGCCCCAAGACATCAGTACGTAGTGTCAAAAGTTTTTAGAGCTGGTATCTTTACCACAGGTGATGTTATGATGGCATAAAATCCTCACCAAAGTAGTTCTTAAAAGCAAAAATTACAAAATAAAGAAAATCTTGTGTCTGTAGTGGTATATTTATTAGTGGTAAAACTGTAAATTGCTTGACAGCTTTATTGGGAACTTTCACAGTTTGACCATAAAGATCACAGTTCTACTCTGAATTTTGATGGTAATTTGGCCACTTCATGGTTCCACTGTGAAATTTTATAGTCCAACTGTAAACTTGGAGAGACTTCATCTGCTCATCACTGCCTGAAACCCTGGACCCTCTACAGTTCGCCTACAGACAGAACAGGTCCACTGATGATGCTATAGCCCTGACACTACATACTGCTCTAGCGCACCTGGACAAGAAGGACACATATGTGAGAATGCTGTTTGTAGACTACAGCTCAGCTTTCAACACCATTGTACCTTCAAGACTGGACATTAAGCTCCACGACCTGGGTCTGAACAGTTCTTTGTGCAGCTGGATCCTGGACTTTCTGTCTTATCGACGCCAGGTGGTCAGGATGGGAAACATCACCTCCTCCTCACAGACCCTCAACATCGGAGCCCCCCAGGGCTGCGTTCTGAGTCCCCTGCTCTACTGCCTGTACACACATGACTGCGCTGCTAGTCACAGCTCCAACGTCATCATCAAATTTGCAGATGACACGACGATCATAGGTCTGATCTCCAACAACGACGAGACGGCCTACAGAGAGGAGGCCAGCTTCCTGGCACACTGGTGCCAGGAAAATAACCTCCATCTGAACGTCAACAAGACTAAGGAGCTGATTGTGGACTTCAGAAAGCAGGAGACAACGCACGCCCCCATCACCATAAATGGAGACACGGTGGAGAGGGTCAGCAGCTTCAGGTTCCTCGGGGTACACATCACTGAGGATCTCACATGGACAGAACACACCACACGGGTGGTGAAGAAGGCCCAACAACGCCTCTTTTTCCTCAGACGGCTCAAAAGGTTTGGCATGAGTACCCGTATCCTCAGGACATTCTACACGTGCACTGTAGAAAGTATACTGACAGGCTGCATCACCGCCTGGTACGGGAGCTGCACTGCCCTGGAACGGAAAGCCCTTCAGAGGGTCGTACGGTCAGCCCAGTGTATAACCAGAGTCCAACTGCCAAACCTCCAAGACCTTTACACCAGTCGCTGCCTGAGGAAGACCAGGAGGATTATAAAGGACTCCACCCACCCGAGCCACCGCCTGTTTCTACAGCTGCCGAGCGGCAGGAGGTACAGGAGCATCAGGACCAGAACCAGCCGGTTCCGAGACAGCTTCTTTCCCCGAGCCATCAGACTGCTGAACAGCAATGGACACGTACACCCCTCATAATCAACACAGTGATCTCCCCCACTATACCCATCCTCCCCCGTCCCCCCCCACAACCCATTCTGCACTCTGCACTTTACTTTTCCATATGTAAATTATAATTTATATCTTGCACAACAACTGTACATCTCGGACTTATTATTCCATTTGCATTTCATACATTTATATTTAATCACCTTTAGAATGTTGTACATCTGCACATTCTTGTATCATATCTGTATATATTAAACAAATGGGGCTAGTTTTCATGTAAGTTAATGTGTATATTTTTTTTTATATTTTTTTTAGTTAATGTATATTGTAACTGCGAGGGACCGAGCACCTAAACATTTCACTCACCTTTCACACCTGTGTTAATGTGATGTGACAATAAAAGTGATTTGATTTGATTTGATGATAAATTCACACAGACAGTCCCCTGAACAGTTCAGATCCCACAGTACCTTTACATTAGCTTCAGTTATTGCTAATAATATTACCGCTATGCTTTATGTAAATAATGTATTCATGTTTTTGTCTGCTTGAACAAACGTTAATTTATCTCTATCTCCATGATGTCCTTCCAGATTGCGGTGTCTCTCAGGAATCCATTTGAGTTGAAATGTGTTAGGAGGGAGGAACTGTGTGGAACTGATGGACATGTCGGTTTGGGCAGACTTGTGAACCACCTGTTTCGGCGCTGCTCTCTGAGGAATGGCGGGTAGCTGTACAGGTTCACGCTGAACTTTTGTGTCGTCCCATAGTTTCAGAAGACGCCGCTGGTTGATGATCATGTCCTTCAGGTTGAGCTGGAGCATTTGAACCTTTTCCTCCAGTAGAGCTTTGGAGGTGACCGTGTTTGCCAGCTCGGCCGCAAGCTCGTCGATGGTCAGGTTTAACCGCGCTGTCTTTTCCACCAGACCTTTACACTCGCGTTGTTTCTCCTGGAGGTCTTTGATGATGTCCTTAGTGGTTTTGCCCTGGAAATTGGGGTTCGCCTCAAGTCCGATCTCTGTCCTCAGTGTTTTCACTTGCCTTTTGATCTCTTTGTTTTCCAGAGTCATGGCTTTGAGTTTCTGTTTGACCCCCTCAGTGGATTTAGTCCTCAGTTCAAATTGTCTCAGCTTCTCCTTGAGGGCATTTTCACGCTGAACAGCGTCGTCTCTTTCCTGGCGATACTGGCTCACCAGCTTGTGAGTGTCACTTAGAGATGCTTTCCTAGCCATCATAAATTCAAAAGTGGAAATTCACACCCTGGTCACTGGACTTTTTCGGTCAGATTCTGCCTTCTTACACTGAAGAATCCAGTCATATCCTCAGGAATCTAGTCCTAATCCTCATGTTCAGCAGGATTATTTGTAAACCTGAACAGAGAGAGGAACTGTAACCTTAGGCGTAGGTTAGAATGACCATCAATTAGGACACTCCTCAAACAGATACCCTTTCAAGTGACACCATTTTTTGTTTCAGTCACTAGGAAACTTTATGCTCTCACGTCACAGAGAGAACAAAAAAAGACAAATGAGACAGGGCAGGTAACAAGAGACAAAAGACAATTTGAATTTAGATAAGTGTTTATTTCATCTCAATTCCTTTTTTATATTTTATAGATTTTAGTACCTTAATATTCCCCAGATTTGGTAATGAAAATAGAGACAGTTTCTATATACAGTCGATTCGGGACGCGATCGTTTTGGTCCTAATAACCGGCTGGTCCGATTAAACGAACATGCCCTATGTTACAAGATGGGACGTGC
>JAUZSU010181953.1:0-12519 GCA_034780255.1 Parotocinclus maculicauda | reverse complement strand
GTGGCATCATATTCAAAAAGACTTGAGGCTGTAGTTGCTGCCAAAGGTGGTTCTACAAAGTATTAAGCAAAGGCTGTTAATACTTATGTAAATATGATTTCTTTGTTTTTTAATTTTAAAATTTTTTCAAAACTCTCAAGAAAACTTTTTTTCACATGGTTATTTTGTGTAGGGTATTTTGTGTAGAATTTTGAGGAAAGAGATGAATTTAATACAATTTTGAATAAGGCTGTAATGTAACAAAATGTGGAAAAAGCGAAGCGCTGTGAATACTTTCCGGATGCACTGTATGTGTATAAGTGTATATAAGATGTGGTACTGACATTGCACTTCTAATATTCTTGATAGTATTCCCAGCCAAGTAATAATATGTGCTGCCTGTATAGATATTTAGGCTCATGATGTAAGCTGACAATTTTAATTATTTACTTGTCCATCTTCTTCATTATGTTGTCCATCATTGCATTTAAATTGATGGTAATAGGTGGAATTTCTTGAAACATGCAGACTATCATTATAGCTGTTCTGGAGATATGCGTTTCAGATCATTGGATGTCCACTAATGCCCAAAAAGATACAAAAGCTTCTAAAGTGTAAAATAATATAAAATAAATAGAAATGTATTGCTGTCTCTGTTTTCAGGTACTACGCAGATATAAGTCGACTTCCAGCCATCAGCGACCAGGACATGAACGCATACCTGGCAGAGCAGGCACGGCTCCACTCCCACGAGTTTAACATGCTGAGCGCTCTGAATGAGATTTACTCTTACGTCAGCAAGTACAGCGAAGAGGTGACAAGCTACAAACACATATATACACGCAAACACACACACTCAACCTGATGCAATACAGAGGGCAAGAGAACAAACAGTGCAGATGAATTAGGCCCTGATGAGAAAGACAAGTGCCAGACTCTCATATGCAAAGAGCCGCCTCTTGAAGGAGATGTTCCACTCAGTAATGACAGCTTTGCTCCAGGGATCCATTAGCCTGACCTTTTCATTACACTGCATTTAAAGAAGCTATGGTGGCATTGTGTCTACTTTCTTCCTTCTTATATTTTTATGTTCTTTCAAGATCCTAACTTTCTACACTAACTGCAAATGGCCAAAATTCTACAATTACTTATTTCTCTATTGGGCCAACTGTAAGGTTCAATTTAACATGCTTATAAAAACTACGTAAAGCCATAAAGGTAGGTATGCAACTCCTAACATTCTCAATACTTTTTGTGAAACTGCATATTCACAGTACTTTCTAGCCTGTACACCAGGTTATGTAATGCACTTAGCAATGCTACATGGGATTCTCTAGTGTACCGATACTGACTAAACAGCCAAGGTACTGCGAAGTTTCCAATACCTTCGTTTGTTTAATGTTAACATTGATCACCACATTTATTTGCTAATTAGGATATATTTAATGTCTGCCTACCTAGTGAAACACCTAGATGGAAAATAGCATTGTAACTGTACCTTATTGGCCAAAAAAATATTACTAATGATGCCATAATAAATTACTGATCTCCTGAGGCAATATAAGTCTTCCTTCTATACAAAACAAAGCAGACCTGATCATTCTTTGGATCAATTGCAATCATTTTATTAATTATAAGAATAATAATGTTATGGGACCATAGCCATCTATGCAAGCAGGCAATTGCCAAAGGCTTTTTGTGGAACATGATGGTATTAAACACAAAAAGCTGTTCAAGCTTTATCATCACTTTCAAATAGTGGACTATAAACATAAGGTATTAGTTTTTTTGGTCTCAGATTAAGTCACATATTGAAAGTCCTTTGTAGTTTAGAAATAGGACTAGGCTCCTAACCTTGGAAACAAACCTATATTTGTTTTTAAATTAGTTGTTTTTATTTTTATTTTAAATGTACCACCCTCCCATTTAAACCCAACAATAAATAACAAATAAAAGTATGGTTTTTATGCAGAAGAAACATTTAATGTAGTGCAATAGTCAATGCCAACATCTGTTATTCATATGTAATTCAACAAAAATATGAAAAAGAGCATTTTTATATTATATCACAAAGTGCTGTGCAGTCTCAAGTCTTGGAGCACCATTAAATTAGATATACCATTGTTTTAGCAATGGTATATTGACCTTTATATACTTATTTATTTGTCTCTATGTAGAAGCCATAAAAAGAAAAAGATGTTAATTTGCACTATTCAATTGCAAAAAAAAATAAAAAATCAGTAAAAAAAAATCAATAAATAAAAAAACTGCTTATATAGTCTATAGTGGCAAGTACACTGCTCAGAAAAAGTAATTTCATTTTGAAATATCCAATAATTTTAGTGAGCAGGGTATTAGTGTGACCTTCTTGAACAAGAGCATCGGGATGACAAGTTAGTTCTTCTACAGTCCATAAAAGCTTGATCAGGAAGGGAAGAGTAGCAACCAGGAGACCACTTTTTTAAAAGAGGAACATGGTAAAAAATCTAAGATATGTTAAAGCTCACAAACATAGGTCCATGTATCGACAATATATGTTATATATGGTCATTATTCCATTGCTAAAACCAAATCTAATGGTGGCCTAAGACTTTTGCACAGTACTGTCTATTTCACAACTTTAAAATATAAAAGATATTTAAAATGACTGTCTTTGAGCTATTCTGGTGTCACTTGACAGACACTATGTTCTAATACAAATGGACAGTACTGTAGAAGGACACTGTTCAGCTGTATTCTCTGAATCAGTGGGCTGAATATGTATAGCACTGTTTATGATTGTGCTACACTCTGTGCGGGTTTGTACCGATCTTGTATTTATATCGCATGAAATACTGCAAAGCAGTGCAGACTGAAAATAGGACACTATTAAAACTCTATATAACCACGGCAGCAAAATACAGCAAAAAGCACTTATCTTGAAACGTGTGTGAGTATGTGTGTGTGTGTGTGTGTGTGTATGTGTGTGTGTGAGTGTGTGTAAGAAACAGAGTGTGAGTAACAAGGTCTTCATGTAACTCAAAATGGTGTGGTCTTCGAGCATGTTCACTGATGCAGAACATTTCTAGTTGACTCTGCTGGAATACATAACGGGTTTCTCAACTCCCTGTCCTGGGGGACTTCTGCGCAACACAGTGATTTCCCTTTCCTAACGCACATGATTCTACTCATCAACCAGCCATCAAGACCTTCATGAGCTAAATCATGTGTGTTAGAGCGAAGGGAGCAGAGGAACACTGCAATGGATGTGCCAACAGGAGTGAAGACAAGAGCAGAGCCGTAGAAGCTTCCTGTCTAGATTTGTATTTAAAACCTGTTCACTGAGTGGAAAACTCAGAGGCGTATTAAGGCATTGCCATTAATTAAAGCGAAGGCATTGACACTGCCATCATTAAGTACCATTCTGACTGAAATATTGCTAATGATGCCCTAATAAAACAAAGCAGACCTGGTGGTTACTAAGATTTCAACTAAGCTAAGGAAAACTTTTGCTAAAATCCTCCACAAACTATTGCACCATAAATATATAAAGCCATTTTTTATATAAAGCCATCTGCTACGCCTGAGCATGTGATAAGCCATTTTTCTAATACTCTTATTCTTTCATGTGCAAATGAGTGCCAGTCCCTTGCCACATTGCCATATCTTCTGATTTTGCTCTGACAGGGGTGGCACAGAGATCATAAGAAAACAATACAGACAAAAGAGACTGAACAGTGGGAGATTCCTATTGATCTCTCCTGAGACATTGACATTTTCTTTTAACGTTAATGCTGTACTCTCTCAGAATGGCATTTCCCAGAGTGTCATGTGTCAGCTTTCATTGCCTATATTAGGCCTGACAAATCTCTTGCATATTTAATGGTATATTTATGACTATGTTCTCCCTTGATAACATTTTCTAATGATGCAGCTTAAATAATGTGGTGTCCATGCTTGTACAACTTTAAACATGACAAGTACGCTATCAAAATTCTTAATTTAGCAGTTCATGACAGTGAAGCATTTGGCACAGGAGAGCATACTTGGCATTCCTCCCCTATCCTGTCAATCAAATAGCCACTAACAGTTTGGGCATCTGATGGCTTTCATATACAGAGCTCCCTCATTTCTAGGTGTTGCATCAGCAGTAGTTCCATGGCATCCCTATGAACTAAATACCACAAACAGGTAATTAACCAAAATGGTTGTTGACCGGACATTACCACAGTTATATAGCCTTTTTATGCTATTGTGATGTAAATATAAAGGGTATTTTCACAAGAAAATTGCGACACGGAATCTGAAGCCTAAACTGTTAAACATATCACTCCCTCCAGGAAATACACAATACCATAGTTCTTCAGCCATAGTTCTTTGTCCTCCCAAAGGGATTTGTATGTATAGGGATGTATGTATAGTTGTATGTATAGGGAGTTTAACACCCTAAGCTTGCTCAAATTGGGATTATGCTCCATTGTAAAAAGTGCTATATAAATAAATCTAACTTGACATTAACGAACACACACACACACACACACCAAAATATAAATACAGACAATAGATTAACATACATTTCTAGCTGCACACAACCAAGAGGGAATGAGTCCACTCAAAGAAGCACTAATTTCTAAAACTGGCAACTAAATATCACATCTTAATCATTCAAGTATATAAATCCAGCACTGTGCTACCAAATAAGAAGTTACAGCAGTGAAACGACCAGAGCTCATATTGTAGCTATGTAGGTCAAGCCAACACAGACCATAATTTAGTTCCTACTTATGCACATAGTTAATGCAAAGTAAATCAATATTCATGAAAATAAACCTTTTATAATTGACCCGCTGATTATGGCCACAGCTACCAGAGTTATTTATTTATTAAAATAAATTTTTAAAAACGTATAAAGAAGATATACAACAGGATTTCCGTTAAACGATGGTTTGTGTGTACTCGTCGGCATTCGAAAGACATACGCTTAGCTAATCGCTAAAGTGTCACGGTGTAAATGCGACTGTGCACATGTCCATGTACCCTCCTGCCTGGGCTCCAGCCTTGCACCCTGTGTTCTGGATAGGCCTTGAAAGACCTGCAGCCCTGAATTTTATTAAATGGCAGAGTAAAATGAATGAATGAATGAATGAATGAATAACACTGCTGAAGCGTGATTTGAATTTTAACGAGTTGGCTTGTTTGTGTCTTTAGATTACAGTTGCACTGGAGCAGGACGACCAGGCGAAGAAACAAAGGTTGGCCTACAAAGTGGACCAGCTCATTGCTGCCATGTCTCTGGAGAGCTGAGAAAGCCATGTTGGAACACAGATCCTGTGTGACATAAAACATTTCTTCAAAGCGTCACCCTAAGCCTCAATTGGTAAAGGGACTCAAAGGCTTGGAATCTTTACCAACAATAGCTAGTTTTCATTTCTTTGAAAGTTACCTCTGCAAGTCAAACTGCAAGTCCATCTACTTATGCCTTCCTTTCTGCCTGTGGATTCAACTTAAGTGACAGGATTGCAGGATTTTAAGTAGCTTACCTAATACGGTGGACCGAGGAGCATTTGGAGGCCTCATGCATGTTTGTTTTTTGTAGTCATTTTGTCTTGGTTGGATATGGGAAGAGTAAGCGACTGATAGGACTATACCTCCTTAATATTGTCTTCTCTGGTGGCATGTCTGGAGAATAGAGAACAAGTTGGATACTTGACGCCTCAATTTAAATCCAGCTGATGGCTTTTACTTCCAAATTTTATTTTTATATGATTCTTTGTTTTTTTTATTTATTTATTATGTTGAGTTGTGCCTGGGGGATTTTAAAGGCATAGTGACTCTAGTCTTACTCCTCATCAAACAATGTGACAGCTCTACCTGGCTGAGTGTATGCTCCTCATTCAAGAAAATGAACTAGGGAAACTTTCAAGAGCTTTTGGAACCACGAGGAAGCACTGACACAACAACCAGGGATTGTCCAGCACGTCTGTTCATCCATGAATGCACTTAATTATGAGATTGACTTGTTTCTGTTTTCTCCATGTTTGTGAACGCACAAACGTCCCCTTGTGTCCTCTCGTTTGTTTGGGAGTCAGTTGAGCTGACTTCCATGCTGTCATAGCAGCATCTCAGTGACTGCATTCCGTACTCCATCCTTGATTGCATTGCCAAAATATGCTGTACCAATGATCTTTGCTTCTATGATTTTTAAGTGACAAGGTGGCAGCGGCAGTGGGATAGACCTTTAGCGTGCTGGTAGGTAGAGGAAGACTACTTTTGTGAATGGGAGAACTACCAGGAAGTATTACTTATTACTTGTGATCCAATATGTGTGTGTATTTGCATGCATTCTAAGAGTACCTCATACAGAAAAAAAGTCTTTGTTCCCATCTGGCCATATTTTTAAGTGCCAAGGGATACCTTGAGTGGTGCATGTAGGCTGGTTCCGAGACAAGCAGAGGATGGAGGTTTTCATCGCTTCCCTTTGCTAGAAGTCATATTGTATCATGAAGAAGTGCCAAAAGTTTAGTCTCAATAATTCATGAACACAAATGGTTGTTGCTTTATAACAGGAACAGATATTTCTGAACTTGAACAGTGTGGACTCATTAAGGATAATAGACCAAGGAGAGAGTTACAATTAGCTTTGCTTTATGTTTTTGTTTTATTACCACTTTCTCTACTGCAGCTATTAACCGGTACGAAAAGATCCTGATGTGATATGATGTAAAGGACTGCTGGCAGGAGTTGTATGTGTGTTTTCATTCTTTTTTCTACTTTTTGCATCATGTCAATGGGAACAAAAGATGACATAGCATTTCATTTATAATGCATGCGTTCAGGTAGAGCTGTTGTTCAAAGATCATTCCAACTGCGGCAGACAGGTTTTGCATCTTCTACTGTTAAATACAGTTTGTTAAGATGGCAGGATGGAATTAAGTAATCGATAAACCTACTGATTGTGCACTGGGTTCAGATTGTTAAGTCTCTCTTTTCTCCAAATCGAAGAAAAGGTGATGAAATGAAGAGGGGGGAAATGGTGATGGAGCAGACTAAAGCTTTATTGCTGGAGTGCCCTGTTAGAACAGGGAGAGAGAATATCGGGGGGGTTCTAGTCCCAGACTATTACTAAGGCATTGAAGCTTGACTTTGATCTCATGCATACTAAGATTAGGTCATAACAAATAAAATAATGCACATTGAATACTAGGGTGTGAAAATACAATGCTCACGATTTAACTCACGATACTAAATTCACGCTTTGATACTTTCATGATTATTAGTTTATATTTCATAAAACACATTCCTTTTTTATTTATGGAGTGTAAACAATGAAAAACAATATGCATTCTGTATATGTTTCCAAAACAAAACATGAATTCCCTGCAATTAAAAGAAAATACCAACCAAAACGTTCTAATGTAGCTTCACCATACAATGAAACCTCGGAATTCGAACGCTTCTTGATTCAGCCAACAATTTTTTTTGCCCTCAAATTCGAACAACAATTTGAACTTTGGTTAAACCTCTATGCATATGACCCAGCCTGATGTGTGTCTTAAATTAACTGGATTCTTCCTTCCAACAAATACAAATTTGTATTCCGAGGTTCCACTGTATCTTAAATAGAGTGAAAATGTTGCTCATTTATTCCTGAATAATACTATTTCAAATTACTGTGTACTTGTATAAAAGCTTAAAAGAAAACAACATTTAGTCTGCTTGCAATTAAAAGAAATTAGAAATCTCACAGAGAACGAAAGCCATATCTGTGAACATGACGTGTCATTGCGCCCTCCTGTGTCCAAACGATGCAGTTGCATTAGATGGTGTAATAAACAAGAACGCATCGCATAAAGTTTTGCATCGTGTCACGACGTGGTGTTACACCCCTATTGAATATACATCAAAAATACGACAGAATGAGGTTTCATTACATGGCTGTCAACACCGGCACAGAATTCATTTGTCAAGCTACAGCATGTTGGCACTGAAGGAATTCCACTGTATATACAATTCATTTAAATTGCACTACCGCATGTAAATTTCACTCATTGAGAACTCCCCTCTTACACACAAACACATGATTAAATGCATCAGGTTATATTAAAGTCTTCCTTATTTGTTTAGTCACCAGGCAGCCCATTTCATCTTTCTCAGATCATACACCTTTACGTTGTAAATGATACACTGATCACAAAAATTTGGGGATATTTATAATTAGGGGCTATTTCGTTTTGAAATTCCCAAATTTTTGTGAGCAGTATAATACTAATTACTGTAAAATTGTCTTTTTAGGGTGTGCTCACAATATACCCAATTGCCTTGCACCATGCTTGTGCATTATCATCCCCTTTCTTCACTCCCTTGCTGGTCTGCGCTTACAGTGTGCTTAAAGGTTCTGGGCCCTCATCACAATGCTACTTTTTGTGGTGGAGAAAGTCATGCTTGCACAGCACAATGGACTTCAATAGGCTTTACTTTGTGGCTTTTTTTGGAGTCGTTGTGGACGTGCTGACATAGTCCTTTTATACGCTTTATAGATGTAGCGATTATGCATGCTGCATGTATAAGAACGTTTTACAGAGACAGCTGACCTTGTGTTCTGTGCACAGACATGAGTATTGTGCCTCTCTTCAAGCAGGCCTGAGCTCAGTTCAGTGTATCATGTAAGCAATGACTACAATACAATACAATCCATATATTATGGTCAATCAAGCTCGCGCACGTTATAGATCACCTAGTGTGAGTACACCCTTATTCATAGCCTAATAAATAATAGTTTGATTACACGTCCAGTTAGAAGGTTAAGAATCAACAGCACAAACAGTGAGATAATGCAAGAACTTGACCAGAAGTAATAAAGAACCCAGACGCGAAATGTTTAGTCACATTTCTCATTTCTCTTTAGGATGCCTCGGTTACACCTCCACTCAATATTACCAGCACCAATGCTGTCAAACAAGGATTCCTTGAGATTTTGAGGTCTTGTTTCATTCCCATGTATTCTTGTTTCATCAACCGTATTCCAGAGTTTCAGGGTGTAGTTGATACTAAAATTGTCAAATACAATGACAAGAATTATAACTTTCGCCAATACGATCACCTTTTGCAACCCATTTTAAACAATCCCACTTTGTGACTCTTGCACACATCTCAGTGTGCATTATTCCTGGAGTATAACCTATTGACATTCAACAGCGAGGTGCTGTTCATGGTGGATGTGACAATTTTTTTTTGTCAGATGAGATCTGATTATAGCTAACATTTCACAGATTGGACATTCCCAGTTGTAACACTATGTTCCAACAACCCCACAATTTACACAATGAGACTAGTCTGATACCATTAAACAGCTCTGCAGTCATACTTAGTGCTACCCTTTTTTCAACTTTTGGCACAAAGTCAAATTTTGTGCACTTTATCAACTTTTATCGTGTCATTTCTGGTCTTATAGCATGCAACAATCATCATATACTCTTCATCTTACCAATCTACAGATTTAAAGCAGGAAGACAATAATGGGAGAGTTTTCTGCGGTCTGAACGCTACCTGGTTGTAGGTTATAATTATACAAACCTTTATACGGCGCTTTCTTATTAGACACTGGAGGTGTGTAATATACTTATTACAAAAAATAATAATAATGACCATGATGATAATAGTACTTATGGCTGTCTGTTATTGTTGTTTTATAAAAAAAGTGTTGTGAAAACTGTAAGAATGTTAAAGTATTTAAAAAAAAAAGTTGAGTCTTTTTTATTTGCTTTAGTTTTTTGTTATATATTATTGTGTACCTATTGTAAATATGAAGCACACCTATTTTGCAAGACAAGGATTCAATTTGTACTGTTGTTATATATAAATAAATTTTACTGGTTAGAAATTGTTGTCATTTTTTATGTTACCATTTTGCCCACAAACAGAAATCACCCTATATTACATTTTATATCACCCTATATTACGTAAGCCTTGTCAAAAAACTTTTTTCTGAACTGAACAATAACTGTGGGTCAGTGACTAGGAATACAACATAAAGTAGCAACTTCCTAACCTCTTAGACTCGACGTACAGAAACTTGAACGATGCCTTGGAAAGCAGAACAACAAACAGACAAAAAATACTTAAAGGAACTGGCATATTACCCAGTGAATAGAACATCTAATTAATCATAGGTGGAACTAATTTTTGCATTTGGTAAAATAAACATCAATAGCTTGCTTTTTAGAAGTCTACTTATCTGGCTGCTCAGCAGAACATAAACTTGCCATGCTATAAAAGTTATTTTTGTTTCATGTAGCCAAAACAAAAATGACAGGTACCAAGCAATTTTTCAACCATAAGGAATAATGTAAAATTAGTGTTTGGTAGGGCGTCTATACTGTTAAAGCACTTACGATATTGGTGAACCCATGGCACTGACATAGCTGCTAATGCTAACTGCAGCCTGGTGCTATGGAGCATCAAATTCCTGTTTTGCTTTGACTGGCAGTCAATACAAGCCTTTTTAGGACTCTTGGGGAATTATTCAAATTCAAATTTAAAATAATAAAAAAAACATGGTGACCATGCTTCAGCTGAAACGAGTCAATTAGTATAGAAGATTAAGCAAGATTGCAGAATACCAAGCAAACAAGTGAGAGCAGACACACAGTGTTCTTGTCAAAATGCATCGAGAACCGAATTTGACATGGTCCAAGGTGGTCAAACTGCACTCCCACAGTGTCATCCAATGCAGCATAAAATTTAGCTCTGGGACTGTAGTGACCTACCAGTTAAGGTACTGGACTATGGACAAGAAGGCCCAGGGTTCAAATCCACCTCTGCAAAGCTGCCACTGTTGGGTCCTTAAGAAACGCCCCTAACTCATACTTTCTTGGATTGTAACAACGTATTAATTGTAAGTTACTCTGCATAAGGACTACTAAATGATAGAAATGCAAATATAAAACTGACTCTTGATAAGCTAAGCATCAGTAACTATCAAAAACAATCCACATCAATTCCAATGTCTTAGTAATACAAAGTCAGTCAAAACCCACAGGACACCCTTTTATTTCAGATACAAAGGGGAAAATAACATATCTGAATACCCCAGCAAATGATGGGTGAGGGTGAATATATTTTCGCCTATGTCCGGAACATGGCCACCATCCTGAAAGCGGCCATATTGGATCAAGGGCAAGTTCAGCATCTACTCATGCTAGCAGGCTTGTCAGTTGCTGCTGTGCATGCAAAATTTTGCAGTTTGTTAGTAGTTTTTTTTCTGGTATCCATCTCTTTTTTAACAATATATACACTTCCTTATTCAGTTGGTTACTAATTGCAGTATATGTTGTGTTTTGTCAAAATTGGCATTAGTATAAGCTAAATGATGTGGTTTAACAACAATCAGCAAGCTATACCAGTACTGAAGCATCAATACTGCTGAAATCAGTCAGCCAGTACAATATCCATGCCAGTTCAAGCTGGTTTACACTTGTCTTCGTAGCAGGGTGATCATTAACTGCTGTAATATGTAAAACATTACCAAAGCTAGCAAAAACAATACCAGTTAGAAGTAGAATGTAAAACTAGAAAGTGAAACAGATATTTTTTATTTGGTGAAACATCACTAGCTACTTTAGACATTCTGCAGGCAGTAGATAGATTGGACTGCAGAGAACTTGGGTAAAGTTATTTTCTCTAATGAAGCCCTCTTCAGACTGTTAGGGACATCTGGAAAAATGATTGTCCGGAGAAGAAAAGGTGAGATCTATCATGAGTCCTGTGTCGTTCCAACAATGAAGCATCCGAAGTCCATTCATGTGTGGAGTTGCCTCTCATCCAGAGGAGTGGGTTAGCTCAAAATTTTGCCTAACTTCTCCAAGTGATCCAGGAGCAATTTGGAGATGTTTTTTCTGCTTTTTCCAGCATGATGGAGCACCATGTAACAAGACAAAAGTGATAACCAAGTGGCTCAGTGAAAAAAACTTCCTGAGATCTTAAACCCATTGTGGTCAATTCTCAAAAAGGGTGGACAAACACAAACCCAGAAACTGTGATCAACTCCAAGCACTGATTAGAATGGGTTTAGGATTTTGCCCAGAATCTGATATCTAGCATGCCAAGGAAAATTGCAAAAGAAGATGAAGATGAACGTTGTAAATATTAAATCTAAGCCGAAACTGGATGTACAGTGCATCCGGAAAGTATTCACAGCGCTTAACTTTTTCCACATTTTGTTACGTTACAGGTTTATTCCAAATTTTATTAAATTAATCTCTTTTCTCAAAATTCTACACAAAATACCCCATTATGACCAAATAAAGTAAGTATTCACAGCCTTCGCCATGAAGCTCTAAATTGAGCTCAGGTGCATCCTGTTTCCACTTATCATCCTTGACAGCTTAAATGGAATCCACTTGTGGTAAATCCAGTTGATTGGACATGATTTGGAAAGGCACACACCTGTCTATATAAGCTACCACAGTTGACTGCATGTCAGAGTGCAAACACCAAGCATGAAGTCAAAGGAATTGTCTGTAGACCTCCGAGACAAAATTGTCTCGAGGCACAAATCTGGGG
>JAUZSU010181942.1:0-12520 GCA_034780255.1 Parotocinclus maculicauda | reverse complement strand
GTATGAGTGAGCTGAGTGGGTAAGAGAGGTATGAGTGAGCTGAGTGGGTAAGAGAGGTGTGAGTGAGCTGAGTGGGTAAGTGAGGTATGAGTGAGCTGAGTGGGTAAGAGAGGTGTGAGTGAGCTGAGTGGGTAAGTGAGGTATGAGTGAGTGGTTAAGTTGGGTGGGGTGTGTGGGTGAGTGAGCTGAGTGTGTAAGAGAGGTGTGAGTGAGTGGGGTGTGTGTGAGTGAGTTGAGTGGGTCAGTAAGTTAGTTGATTTAGGGATATTTTATTAGGGATATTTTAATTAAATAAAGAAAATCAGTTAAGACTTGGTCTTATGGGAAACTAAAGATTGGTTCTGATTTGATGCAGTCCAATTCTGTTTCTCTGTTTGTCTCTCCCTCTGTCCCATTTCTTTTTTTTCTTTCTTTCTTTTAGTCATTTTCTTTTATTTTTTCTGCTCTTTCTCCATTTCTTCGCTTTATGTTGTCCTTGTTTTTTTTTTCCTTTTCCCCTTTTTTTCTTTCCTGCCTTGCCTTCCTTTCTTTCTCTTTTACACCTTCTTCTCCTTTCCCCCTTTTCTTGCTTTTATTTTCTGCATGTCCGTACTTCCTTCCTTCCTTCCTTTATTTTTCTTTGTCTTTCTCATTAGTCTTTCTTAATGTAACATTAATAAGTACAGTAGAAACTAAAACATCCGAATGTTGAAAAGTAGTTAAAATACTGCCTAAGGTTTATGACAATCCCCCTTTTACTTCTGTATTGACTGAGGTGTGATACCAGCTGTGTGATGAGGTGTTGTTATAGGTGCAAGTGTTTTTATTATTCCTCTTTAAGCATAGGGGGTGTGTGTGTGTGTGTTTCCCAGGTGGATTGTGTTACTCTGAAACCAGTTTACGTCACCAGTAATACAAACCATGCTCTGAACCTTGCTAATTCAGTATTCTATGCAGTAGCTTACTCATTCTAACAATAAACAGCAACAGTCTCTTACTTAATTACTGTCTATCCACCTATAAAATGAATTCCAGCAAGGAACCGATGTTTAGCTCAGCAGTCCGACTTCACGCTGTACTACACACACTTTGAGGAATCCAGATGGAAAGCATTTCTTAATTCACCTGCTGTTCCTTTATGCTTTAGTGGTGCATGCTCTCCTCAAGTCTCTGTTTTATGGGAAAGATGCACATGCTCATCAAACCTTGTTTCAAGTGCATAGTTACTCGATTTGTTACTGTGTGTCATTGATATTAAAGCTTCAAATAAACAGGGTGTCAAGTTTCACATCAACCTATGTGCAAATGTTTAGGCACCCCTTTTCTAATTACATGTTTATTTTTAGAATAATAGAAAAACCATCTTAAAAATACAGACTTGCAGCTGTTCTGTCTCTCTCTGATGCTGTGTACTTCTTATAAACATTTATTTGTTAATCTCACATATTACTCACATATTAATACTTTATTTTTTATCAATTAATTTGTCACCAGCCAAATGCCATACCGCAGATCTCATCCAGAAAGGTTCACATTTTTTCTCATTTTAGTCCTCATATTAGCTTCTGTCTACATTTTATGTACATGTTCCTCCTATCATGTAGGCAAAAATACCTTACGTTACGATATTCCTCCAAAAAGAAAAAGAAAAATTTTGACGACTAGAATCTAGACCCCTTTAACTATGCATGATTGTGCACATGCTCCAAGGACATGTATACACTTGTGCAGAAAATGGTAACTAGTCTTGCTGTTGGTTAGAAAGCTCTTCATGAAGAATGCCCTACGTAGGACGAAGGCAGCAATTGAAACAGACCCAATGAGTCCTCAGTAAAAGCGCTGGCGTCTCGTCTTGCTCGATTAAGGTATAAAAACAAACGGGACGATTTGCACTCTTCAGTTTGCAACGGCGTGGGATTCTGACTCACACATTATCAAAAAAGATTGCATTTGTGACTACTTTGGTCTTTTATCTTGTCATTACTCCTTAATTGTGCAGTTAAACAAATTTTCCCATAGTGTTTACATTCTGACAGGTATTATAAGTAATCAGGGTATGGACGTTCCAAGAGCTCTATCAGTTTATTTACAGAACTTACATACACTGATTTATCCACTGATTTATGTACCCTGACAGAAATTGCAGCAGATACAGAGGGCCATCTGTACATTATTAATGGTTGCCTATTCAGTATTCCATTATCCTCTCGTGGACATCACTAGGAGAAAGAGCCATCACTTTTGCCCTGGTCTGGTCTATCACGTGACACTGAAATGAAAATGATCTCATTAGCGCAAACTGAAAGTCCTCATTGTTAAAAATACAGATCTGAATTGATGGAAGAAAGGGGAAAACCTTTTAATGAATGAAGGGGACATTTTGTAATTGTCTATAATGCTGTGATGTGTGAACGAAAGAAGCAGCATATCATTAATCCATAATAATAAGTAATTATGGCATTTATAGAGGATGACCAGTTAATCCAAGTGACTGTACCACAATGCTTGCTTTCATCTGCCCTAACTGAAGCTCATTCATGAATGTGAGATATCCTCTATAAATCCTCTGCAGTCTTGCCCTTCTTTTTGTGCCATCTTGTGTTTTTCACTAGTGAACTCGTGAAAGATTAGACTGCATCTTGTCATTGAATGAAAATGTGGGAAATGTGGGGTGTTTCCTCTTATTAAGTACTTCTCTTTATTTCCCCAGGGGGCTGGCCAGGATAAGCTTGGTATTTACATCAAATCTGTTGTTAAAGGAGGAGCTGCAGACATGGTGAGCGGAGTTTAAGGAAAAGTCTGTTCAGGCCGTAAATACAGTCCATGAGCTCACGATTGGCAATTACAGGCTTATGTCATGCTTATTTGTGTATGTGTGTGTGTTTACTTCAGGACGGGCGTCTGGCTGCTGGAGATCAGTTACTCAGCGTTGATGGCAGGAGTCTGGTCGGGCTCTCTCAAGAGAGGTAATTTGGAAAGCATAAGATTTTTAAAAGTTACATTGGATGATTTCACCCTGCAGTTTTCATGTCACTGGTCATTTAGGGTCATGGCAGATTATGTTGGGTAACTTGAGTGGAAAATGTGCTCTTAGTAACTTTTGGTAACGGTACTTACATTCAGAATTTTGATGCAGCCAAGGGGCACTTCACCACTCCCAGGTTGCCAGTTTGCATGCTTCTGGAGAATGAATTTTTTTCAGAGAAGTTTTCTTTTTAAACCCAAAAAGCTTGCCAAAATAATACTCTCTGAAAAAGCAGTGGGTGAAGAAACATCCTCATCTCTGTTTATATATATTGTGATCATTTCTTTAGGTTTTCAAATTAAACTGTGCAAGTTCACAGTTACAAATCACACACACAAATAAATGTATATAATTTAATTCCAGTAATTGTGTGGTGATAAGTGATATGACCCATGAAAAACCTTTTATTCCTCTTTCAGCTAAACAACCAATGTTTTAAAAAATTAGTCTTATTTTGTAATGTACTAGGGACACAATCCTGAATTACAGCTCTTGGTTTACATGGATCAACCATTTTTGTTTTTTAGCTAAGCTACAAAAATAATACAATAATAATATAAATAATAAAAATAATGGGAATGTGTTAACGCCCACTATATGGACCAATATTGTCTTTAGTATTTCAATGAATATGTGCCAGACGTGTTTTAGATGTGACAACAGCAGTTTAAAAATGCTGCTTTAAATGTAGAAGTTTACATTGATTACTTGATCGAAGAAGCAGGATGGTGAAGGGTCAACAGTTTTAGCTCATTACAAGTTTAAACCTTCTTGCCTATAAACAGCAAATTCTCCTTATCTAAAAATGAAGAAAGCAAACTATATGGAATTATATATTAGAAATATAATATAGTAATTTAACAGCTGCTTTTATCCACAGTGCTACAGTCTAACAAGGTACAATCCAAATAGTTGATGGTTAAGGTTCATGCTCAATGTTCCTACAGTGGCAGCTTTGAAGTGCAGAAGGCATCAACCTTTAGTTCAGGAGTTCAGTACCTTAACCACTCCTCCACTACTAATGTAATTATGAATTGCTTTTAATTGGCACCTGGATCGTTTAGCACCACCACTGTGGAAAATTGGGTCTGGCATCTCATAGATACAGTGCATAGTGCCTGTAAGAGGAAGGCTCTGTGATTTGCATGTCTCACACCAGAAGACCTTAGTTTTCAGTTTTTTCCTGTGAATTAAATCTTAAGTTGTCCTATCATGGGTGAAGTCACAGAACTTTTAAGCAGAGTATTCACAGTGGATTAAAAGCTCAATGGCCTGCACATGGTTATCACTATGTTTGTGCTGAATGTAACTTTAGAACTTCTTCCAGCTGTGGTTTGGTTGTTTTTTTAGACATTTCTAACCCTTGGCCAGTGGTCAACCACACATTCATCATTCATGAACCGTCATATAATTGGATTTGTGAATGATCTGTGATGGGATTAGAAAGCAAATCTGAACAGTTGTCTTGTAAAATGTAATCTATTACTGAAATATACATTGGGGGTCAAAAGTCTGAGTGTTTGTGAAACCACATGAAGAAATTTTCATACAAGGAGCAGGATAATGAACCTAAACACACATCTTGCAATATCTACTTGAAGACTAAAGATCAAGGAGTGACCTATAGTACTATAGTACAAAAATTTTAGGTCACCATTAGATATTGCATTGTTTTAGCAATGGTATATCGATCAATATAATTATTTCTCAGTGTCTTTATTAGAATATAACCAGAAAATACAGAAAATGTGTATGCCATATTCAAAACTACATAGACTACAGTGACAAGTATTTAATGTGACTCGCCTTAGACCTGAGTAATAGGAGAATCAGACAGCTTTATCAGGATGCTAAATTGACCCTTTTACAGTCTAAAGAAGCTTGATCAGGAATGGAATTTTGGAATGTTAAAAGCCAAGAACAGGGAAAAGATGTTAAGATATGCCCAACCTCACAAAGATTGGAATGAAAATCAGTGGAAAAGAGTATTTTTATTATATAGTTATATAGACGGATCCAAGTTTGTGGTTTTTGGGCCCAGTCGACAATGGTAAATATGATCATTAATACCATTTGATAAAAGTCTAGACTTTTGCAAATTACTGAAAACTCCATCGAGCGTATATGGGAGCTCTTTGAGACAGCAAGACGAGCATTCATAGCATCACATAGCTCTTTTTGGTATATTGTAAAATCATTCTGGATAACATGGCATTAACAAAGCATCAGTGGAGTCCATGCCAGCTCGAGTGTATGATGTCAATACAGCAACAGGTAGAACATAACAAATGCTAATTCATTAAAAACGGTTTTAATATATTCAACTTTTACGCAAATCATGCCAATTTCTTTGAGTTTTAATGAACAATGGTGTGTGAAATTTAGGATAAATGAAAAGGAGAAGCATTTTCACTGGTGGTCTCAGACTTTTGGCTTAACCATACTTAAAATTTTGAGAGACATTTCCATTTCTCCCACAGGGCGGCGGAGCTGATGACTCGGACAGGCTCGGTGGTGACGCTGGAAGTGGCGAAGCAGGGAGCTATTTACCACGGTCTGGCCACGCTGCTCAATCAGCCCTCTCCCATGATGCAACGGGGTACGAATATGTAGTGATGTTTTCGGGAACATTTGCATGTATGATGACGATAAATATTTAATTCAGAAATGGGGCTGTTGAAACAAGTTAACAATGCATTCAGAATTCTTTATAATGCTATTTTCCATTTTTTGTTACTTGATTGATTGTGGCATCTTTACTGATGGGCTGTATCCAAAATGGTCCCCCTATAACATATTCCATACATTCGACATGCACTTTAGAGCTCTACTAGCCTATAGGGAACAGAATCGTAAAGGTTATCATCCACTTATGAATACAGCTCATTACTGTGCGACAGGAGATCACATTAAAACCCAAGCTTCAATAAATTAATTAATCAATTAAGTTAAATAAAACCGAGCAGTTGCACAAAATCCATGGAACACAGGATAACAGCTTTTAAAAGTAGTACCAGTTTCTAACAATAGTACCAAATAAAATGAATGTTATTCCTTATAAAGGTGTGATAATGGTAAAGTCAGAGTCTCATATGTCAGGAACTTGACTCTGTAACTCTATAAGACTCACCTGATCTGAGCTATGATTGGGAATAATAACCCCAAGGTATTGTTTTGAATAGAAACTCTGAACAAGTGTTTGTGTATTCAGTGCAGTGCCTTATGTCCGTCTCTCTCTTCTCCACTAAGCATCAGACCGGGGCCGCATGGATAAAGGCAAATCCAGGCCGAAGAGTGAAGGGTTTGAGCTCTACAACAACTCTGTTCAGAACGGATCTCCAGAGAGTCCACAGGGAAGCTGGGAAACTTATCCTGAGCAGAGAAGAGAGGACAGGCTGTTGAAGAACCGCATGGACCACCGCTCCAGCCCAAACGTAGCCAGTGAGTATTAGTCCAGGCTCATGTTGGAGACAGACTAGGCTGACTTTTCTGAACGGGTTAACAGTTTTTAAAAGTGCACCATTTTTAGTGTGTCGTTTTGTTTCATGCAGATCAAGCGCAGAGTCCAGGAGGAAAACCGATGTACCCAGGAGCACCGGGAAAGATCACCTCGGTCTCCACAGGCAACCTCTGTCCTGAAGTGAGTACATGCATTAAACAATTAGTTTGAGAAAAACAGATCTCTGATAAGTTTCTGGTGCAGTACACTGTATTAACAGAAGTTTACTGTATGGAAATACCTACTAATAAGTAATTTAAGTCAGCCACACTCAGGAAGACATTCTGACAGCTGCGACTTGAGTCACAATTGACTAGTTAATGTAGTTCCTCTGCTCGAGAATCAGCTCAGCTAAAGGGGAATTGATTCAGACTCTTACATGCTAGAGATTCAACTTAGACACTCGCACAGTCAATGCTGGACACAGACACTAGCATGCTAGGGACATTAGAATGAACATGGACATGGAGACCCAACACAGACACTCGCATGCTAGAGACTTGACGTGGACATTTGAACGCTAGAGACTCGTGTCTCAGCGCAGACACTTACAGTCAAGAATCAGCTCGAAACTTACACAATGGAGAATCTAGAATTTACTTAGACACTCGAATGCTCTAGAATCACTATTAGACACTCGCTTGCTAAAGACTCGACTCGGACAATCACATACTAGAGACTTGTGACTTGACTTTAATACTTGTACTCTGGAGACTTGACTCAGACACTCAAGATTTACCTGGGACTCGGCTCGGACTCGCATTATAGAGGCTTGACTCAGACTTGCACCTTTGGACTTGTATTACAGTCTTGTTACTCGACACTGACACTAGATTGAAGGGTCAAATACAAGTTACTTTATCAAAGATAAGGATTCAAACCAGTACAAATCCCGAAGTAGTAAATGACCTATGCAAGATTGTCCTGCTGTTTAGGCTCAGCTGCAAAGAAGAGCTTATAAATGTCTTGTCATCCCTCACAGGATGAACCGTCCCCACCTCGTCCAGAAGCCTATCCGATCCCCACACAGACGTACCCTAGAGACTACTTCACCTTTCCAGCCTCAAAACCTCAAGACAGGATTGGGCCTGGACCTGGGCAGCCCTGGCAGAGCAATGAACCAGAGCTTATGCCTCCCATGGACAACCATCACATTAACAACATGCCTATTCAGGTTCGAGTCTCTGTACATGCAGATGTCAGATTTCATTCAATCACACATTTATACTGTAATTAGTTAGATCTAGTCTGCATATGAAGTTAACTAGTAATTGGCTTATAAGATAAATGGCAGTGATTCACTGAAATAAAAATGATCCCCGCTGCTGTAGTTTGCTGAACGTCTCTGTAAATATCCTTGAATTTGTTTTCCATTTGTAATAAACCCTGTCTCAGATATAATCGTAAATGTACATGTTTCTCGCCAGCGGGTGGCTCACTCCCAGGAGGAGCTGAATGATGTTCCCACTAGATACCCAGGTGAGCGCATGCGGCAGGACGAGCTGCTCCACCTGCAGCAGCAACAGCGCGAGGCCGACTACCAGCGGCCTGGAGATCACTGGAATCACCATGTCTCGTCCTCGGTTGAGTCCAGCACCTCTAGCCAGGAGCACCTTAACTTCTCCTCTTCGTCCATTAAGTCCCAGAGCAACCACAAGAGTTCTGCTGGCCGCTGGAAGACCCCTGGAGCTCCCCAACCAGGGCCCGTGGGTGTGTCCCAACCCACCCGTACAGATCTTCCGCCACCCCCTCCTCCCCCTCCCCCAGCACACTACGACTTCGACCCGCAGGCCGATCTGCCGCTGCCCCCTCCGCCTTCCGTTGCTCAGCAGCAGGCCGCCGCTGCCGCCGCAGACAGGAAGAAACGAGAGGAGCAGCAGCGTTGGTATGAGAAGGAGAAGGCAAGGCTAGACGAGGAGCGCGAGAGGAAGAGACGCGAGCAAGAGAGGAAGCTCGGGCAGATTCGCAACCCGCCCGTGCCACCTCCCGTCCTCCACAACAGCAACCCTCACCAGCAGATGCCTCCTCCTCCTGCGGTACAGGTCCCCCAGCCTTACCAGCCTCCTACCCAGCAACCTCAGTCTCAGCCTACACGTCCCGAGAAACTCTCGACCCTTCCCCGCGCTCCTCCTCCACTTGCTCCGCAAGACACAGTCATCCGAGACCTACAGCCTCAGCAACAGCCTCGTACCATCGAGAGGCGTGATCTGCAGTACATCACCATAAGCAAAGAAGAGCTGTCGGCGGCAGACAGCCTCTCGCCAGACCCTTGGAAGCGGGATGCGCGAGAGAAGCTGGAGAAACAGCAGCAGATGCACATCGTCGATTTGCTCGATAGGGAAATCCAGGAACTGCAGGCCAAGTCGGAGCGCACGGCAGAGGAGAGCGATCGCCTGCGCAAGCTCATGCTGGAGTGGCAGTTCCAGAAGAGGCTGCAGGAGTCCAAGCAGAGTGAGGAAGACGAGGAAGAAGAGGACGACGAAGACGTGGACACCATGCTGATCATGCAGAGGCTGGAGGCTGAAAAGAGAGCACGGGTGAGCTACACTAGGATAGAGATGAATTAGTGTATGTAGGGAATCAGGATGGTTGGCTAAGGCCATGCATAGTCACATATTATAAAGAATACTTGATTGTTTGATTCATTTGACTGAGGAGTGTTTAATGCGTTCTGTGAGAGCAGCGGGTAAGCCTTCAGGTCTTTCTACATGCATGCATGTCTACATAAGGGACTTTTTCCACTGTTTGCCTAAAATGTAGTCACAACTGGAAAGGTTCAAGTTTGGCAACCAAATAGCCTAAAGGCTAAACCTATGGGGCTTAAGGGTAGCTAATAGGACGGCTAGTTCTGTTGAGGTACACACATTTTTAAGAGTCCTTTTCCACTTAAGTGTCTGTTCCACGTTTCATGGTTCTGTAGACTGTGGACCAGAAAGTCTAGGGTAGGGGTGTGCAATGTGAATCGTCTAACTAACACCCTTATGAATTCTAGGACATTACTCAGAGCATCTCAGTATCAGGCACTTCATATGTCTGTAGTTTTAGTGTTATAGCTAATAATTGTATTAGATTAAGCACAAGAATACAGTTAGCTCCAACATTGTTGGCAAATGCAAATTGATGAACGTGGAATTAACGTAATCTACTTAATCTGATCTTAATCTCACTGTGATTAGCTCCTTTAATGAGTCAGTGAGCTGCTTTTAAAGATGCAGCCAAGTAGACAGAAGAACGTCACCTGTAGGTCATGTCACAGGCTTTTGAAAAGAGAAGTGGAACTTTGTAGCTGTTAGTTCTTGTTTACAGATGCACAGTGGAAAAAGCGCCCTAATAAGGCACTGAATGCAGGCCAGGCAAGCACAGCAAACACTGAAACTGATTAGTTTATTATTTCTAGCTATCAAGCACCACAAAGCGACCTTTAAGTCGAGGTTAGCATTCGACTGATAGAATGAATGTTCTGCAATGTGCACCTGCAACACGCTTACTTCATTGCTTTTCCATGCTGAGCTGCTGATGCCCGCTGCACTACCGAGGGGGAGGGGCAGGGCTGCAGGATGCCAAGCCTCAGAGTCAGTGCTTGATCCATCTCAACCTACCAAAACCGGCACGACTCGAACACTCGTAATGTTTTTGGTCTGAAACGTGTTCCTGCTCGATCATCCAGACCTTAAAGGAGAAACTTACAGGAGCTAACCTGTTCTCATTGCCCACTGCAATCGAACCTGCACTAACACATGACTGCTAACCAAGCCAAAGCCTTGTATGATCAGTGAACATGCTCGTGTACGAGTTACCAGGGAATTCCATACATCTAGATGGTATATTATTTAGGATTTAAGGTATAGCTTCCATACAGAATGAAACACCTTTTGAAATTTTACCAAAAAGGTTTTTTCTTTTTATTTTCTCCCCTCCCATAAACCTTTTATGCTGTTGATCAGCCAAGACATTGTCAAGACGAGTACTTTTATACAGATCTGAAAAAAATGGGGCCCCTTTGAGACCCTCTAAATTTTGTTAAGGTCAACATATTTACATGTATGGTAGCACTTCCATTCCAGTATCTGAGGAACATGCACCTCTTTCTATTTGATGAGTACTGATCTGATCACCTGAACTAAATCTTACTATTTGAGGGTAGGCAGAAGACAAATAAGAGCTGTGATAGAAAGATTAATTTTAGATTTCCTCATTTAAAACATTAGTACTGCTTTGTTAAAAAATAATATAATCATGTTTGATTATAACATAGAGTATAAATATACTGTATATTGCTCACAAAAATTAGGGAATATCTCAAAATGATTATGGATCGATTGCAAAAAAAAAAGAAGTGTTTTATTTTATTTCATTAAACAATAATCAATATCAGAAAGTTTGATTACGCAAACAAGACGAAAACTCAGTGATGGTGATTTGAGTAGTAAGTGATATATTTATGGGGTGAACAGAAGCATGTTAAACTGGACGAGAGTGCCTCCACATTGACTGTTCAGTAAGTCGAGTTGATCCCTAGTTTCTGTGGTTGTTGACCCTGTATTACACACTAACTTGTTCTGAATGGGATTTGTTAAGGCTGCTATAACTTTAAAAATCAATAATTTCTTATCCCAGCGGATAGTTAATAACTATATATACACTATAAAAAAAAATTGTTAGATGGTCAATTTTGCTCTAACTGAGCCCAAGCTGCGGTACCGTGCAAAAGTCTTAGGCCACCATAAGATTTGTTGTTTAGCAATGGTGTTAACGATTGGACCCAAAAATCTGAATTATTCACACCATTTTTCACTGATCTTTATTCAAGTGTTTATGAACCTTAATGTTACCCTGCTCCCCTTCCTAAATGTGGATTCTTAGCTCCTACCCTTCCAAAGAAATGCTTCCCAACTTCCTGAATAAGCTTATTCAGATTGTAGAAAGGTCAACGTGGCATTCCAATGAAACTCAGATGTCTCTATTGCTCAAGTGTAAGGGGAGATCACGCAAAATATATGTAGCCTACAGAAGCTGCTTTTTCTTGAGTTTATCTAATACTGCATATTAATTAAATTTTTCTGAGAAATAATTACAAAGTTCTGTATGGCCGTTACACCATTGTTAAAACAGTGCGGTATCTAATATAATGGTGGCCTAAGGCTTTTGCACAGTACTGTATATCCATGGCGTCTCCAAAATCCACCCTGTTTAATCCATGGCAAGCAAAACAATGTCTCAAACACGAGTGAACACGTTGAGCAATTGAATTAAGCGTTTGAGGAATATCCTTTACTGTTTATTTTAGTTCTCTTAATCCTTTTCATATCCTTCCTCCTAGGTGACAACTCGTCAGGAAAATATTAGCACTAGGATTTAAATTTGATTCCTCTGACATCGTGTTTACAATAGCTGCATCGGCTGGGCTGTGATCAGTCAAAAAATAATAATATAATTTGTCAGGCAGTGTTGACAGATTTGATGGCTGTGCTACAAACCACACCCTATGTATTATATAGTAGTGTGTGGTTTCCCAATTTTTAGACAAACACCACTGTGTTCTCCACACTTGTTTTCTCTGCGGTGGTGGAGCCGTCCCAATCTTACTTTTTTATTTTCAATATGACACCAATATCAAAGCTTTAAATGTCTTCCAAAAGTGGAACTATAACATTTGCAATTACTTGATGACCTATAAGTGCTCATTCAGACTAGAAGGGCACATCCAGTGACAAATAATAGGGGCTCGGTGGCACCGCCGCCTCGCAGCGAGAAGGTCATGGGTTTGGTCCCAGGGTGGAGTGGCCTGGGTCTTTTCTGTTTGGAGTCTGCATGTCCTCCTTGTGTCTGTGTGGGTTTACTCTGGGTACTCCAGTTTCTTCCCACAATCCAAAGACATGCATTTTAGACTAATTGATTAAGCAGGCATTGACTTGAGTGTATGTGTATATATAACTAGTCTTGATGTGTGTGTGTGTGTGTGTGTGTGTGTGTGTGTGTGTGTGTGTGTGTGTGTGTGTGTGTGTGTGTGTGTGTGT
>JAUZSU010181941.1:0-22175 GCA_034780255.1 Parotocinclus maculicauda | reverse complement strand
GTCGTGCATTCTAACTCTTTCCCGGGGTGTTGACAGTGTCCCGAGGCAGCTGCAATGGCAACCTACCAGGAGTTTATTCAACAGAACGAAGAGCGAGACGGAGTACGATGCAGCTGGAATCTCTGGCCTTTCAGCAGATTAGATGCCACTCGGCTGGTGGTGCCAGTCTCTTGCCTCTACACCCCTCTTAAAGAGCGACCCGAACTTCCTCCTGTGCAATATGAACCTGTGCTGTGCAGTCGAGCCAACTGCAGAGCTGTGCTGAACCCCCTCTGGTAAGCTATTCAGATTAAATATGTCTATAATATGCTAGTTGAGAATATTTCTAATAAACTCAGTGTTTGGACAACCAACGTTTTTGACTCAAAATCGACCTGAACACTTGGAGGTCACTGATTACACCTAAAGCACATAGAATCTGAGATACACATATAGTACAGATAAAGTCACTGGCTGATGCTGAAAACATTGCTCCATTTGAATTTGAATACAATGGACAAATAAACATTTGAATACAATGGACTCTTTATCATGTCGAAGAAACCAGGATGATCTGGTGCGTTATCCTGCTGGAAGTAGCCATCAGAAGATGGCACAATGTGGTAATAAAGACACGCACATGGTCAGCAACAATACTTGGGTATGCTGTGTATTGGATGATATTTAGAAGTATGAGAAGAAGGGGTACAAGTGTGCCAAGAAAGCAGAAATCTACTTTTTATACGAGGCGACAATCTTATTTTTCCAATCTAATTATATCCAGTTTTGGTGAGCCCTTGCGAATTGTAGCCTTAGCTGCCTGTTCTTAGCTGATTCTTAGCCTGTTCTCAGATTCTGCTGCTGTAGCCCCTCTGCATCAAGGTTCAACATGTTGTTCGTTCATTCATTCATGGATACTGTTATGCATACCTTGCATACTGTGAGTGGTTACTTGAGTAACTGTTGCCATTTCTTTTTGTTTGATTGTTTGTTTGTTTGTTTTTATTTGGTATTTAACATTGCTTTCAGTATCAGTGGCTATTTAACAACAGACAGAAGGTTACACAAGGTTATATAAAAATGAGTCAGACATTCATATCAATTAACTTAAAGCATGTCTTTATACTTTGAGAGGAAATTGACGTACCCAGAGTTAACCCAAGCAGACATGGGAAGGACATGCAAACTATGACAACACTGGATCTATGAGGCACCACCGTCCCTTTAAGGCTTTTAATCCTGATCTATATTGTAAGGATAATCAAAGCTTCTGATTTCCTTTCCAGGATCATATTTATCTCTCCGATTTAGTCCCAGTTTTTCGATACATTTTCAGACTGGACAAAGCTGATCCAGATATCACAGAATAGGGCTTTGTGAATCAGGATCTGTCTGTGTGTTTAATACCCAAAGTGTTCCATAGTTTTGCAAATATTTTGAAACGTTAGCGACTTTTTTTGTGACACTGTAAAGAATTGTGTTAAATTATATTTGTGTTATTTGAACTCCAAATAGTAAGTTACCTGAACAATAATCTGTGTTATACATCCTTTTAATTTATTATTTGATGTTATTTGATCACTTGATTCAGCCTGGACACTAATTTAAATACATTTCTTTACAATGTAAGATTCAATTATAGTTTGATAAGTGTAAATGTTTGAAATTAGTTTACAATATATGTTTATTTTGGTGTAATTTCTGTACAAAGTCATTCACCCTCATCACTTCTCAATCCATCTTTAATTCACCTCTCAAGATGGGATAAAAAATTATCCCATTATATGGAATTAATGGTATCCTAGATTTCTGCTTCAGGATAAAAAAAAAACAGGATTTAATCCTGGATAAAGGGTTGATTGGATTATGAAATCCAGATTGAAAACTCCAGGATTCAAAGAACAGAAAAAATCTGTTCATCCTTTAACCTTTAATCTTGTCAATTATCTTTTGAATAGCCAATCCCTGGAGAACAGGCAAATTCCACACAGACAGCAGCTGAGTCGGAAATCAAAGTCTTGGTCTCGAGAGCGCTGACCACTGCAACCCTGTGTCTGTTATGATTTTTAAGTGGGATTTAATGAATCTCTTTGAAGGTTTAGTCTTCACTTATTGGGACTGTGGTGGCATAACGGTTAAGGTACTGGACCATGCCCCAGAATGTCCAGGGGTCAAATCCCACCTCTACCATGTTGCCACAATTGTTTGGATCGTAAGACTGTTTCAATTGTCAAAGTCGCTCTGTAAATAAATATTATACCTATCAGGGTCTCAGTGCTTCGTAGTCATTACTTTATGTACTTTATACAATGTATTGATGAACAAAGAAAAAAAGAGCGAAAAATGTCCAATGCAATTGCTTACAGACTTCACTGCATACAGTTCAGAAATAAATAACTAATGCTGACAATGTCTACATAGTACTCTGGGGTTTGTGTGAATATAACGTTGACTGATGGAATATTTAATTTTACAGTCAGGTGGACTTCAGAGCTAAGATCTGGGCGTGTAATTTCTGCTTCCAGAGAAACCCAGTAAGAAAGCATTAATAATAAAAGCAATACCAATTATTCTTAACTGTGAAAATACTTAATAAATACCTGAGTACTTTGATGCTAATATACAATTCCTATTTTAGTTTCCTCCATCATACGCAGGTATTTCTGAGGTGAATCAACCCGCTGAACTGATGCCACAGTTTTCCACCATCGAGTATATAGTACAGGTAAACAGTCTCTCCGTGTTCTGCTTTGGAATCAAAGGTTTTATGTACTGACAATGAACTGTGATTGCTGTTCCCTGATAACAATGGCATCTTGCACCCTTTTGTAGCGTGGACCACCTACTCCACTTGTCTTCCTCTATGTTGTGGACACATGCCTCGAGGAGGAGGACATGCAGGCTTTGAGAGAGTCTCTTCAGATGTCTCTCAGTCTGCTGCCACCAAACGCCCTCGTGGGGCTCATCACATTCGGCCGCATGGTCCAAGTGCATGAACTCAGTTGTGAGGGCATTGCCAAGAGCTACGTGTTTCGTGGAACCAAGGAACTTGCTCCCAAACAGATACAGGTCAGTAGCATCTTCTATATCTACTCTCAAATCAAGTCAGATCAGTTTCTATGACACTTCTTACAAATGGAGCATTGTCTTGAAGCAGCTTTCAAGCTGAGGCCAATCCCAAATTGAGCAAGCCTAGGGTGGCAGTGGAAAGGAAACACTTCAATTGTTATATGTTATAAGGAGGAAACATTGGGAGGACCAAGACTCAAAATAGGACCAAATCTTCTTGGGTGGCTAAAATATTATATGTATTATATTATATCAAGAATTAAACTAATTGATCCAATTGATATAGTATCGTAGTGTAGTGTAGTACTCCTTGGAGAAAAAAACAGAAACTATTAATAAACTGAATAATACAATTCTCACAAAAATTACATAATTGTGGGATATTTTATTAAGAAGTATGCCCTCATTTTGGTGAGCAGTATAATTGTAATAGAAATGAGAATCTGTATCGTTGTGAACATAAACAGCTGGTCACCTTAACAGGTGTTGGTTTGTGTTCTTGTTAGCTCATGTATGGACATGTTTGCTTGTTAGGTACTACTCAGTTGATGTGTTTAGAGACTTTTACTCGTGAGTTACTCATGTTTGTGGGGCGGACCTTCTGTTACTTATTTGTAAAAAGCTGTAAACTGCATTCTTAAGTGTTAAGGCTTCCATCAAACAAAAGTATCAAGTCCATCATACCATCTTCTTAAGTGTTATGGCTTTGCATGTGTATAACAGTTTGGCCTCCAAACCAAGTGGCATTAGGGTGCTGTGCAGATGGGAGCGTTCCACTCATGTTTTCAGCCTTAACTGAATTTTGCTGTATTTACATATAATAAAATACATTTATATAATATAATTTACGCACAGGTTTCTTGTGAAAATACCCTATATAATTATATTGCTGTAGGCTAAAATGTCTGCCAACATCCTGTTTTACTGAACGCGATCTGGACTTTAAATGATGCTTACCTGTTATTTGAATAGCAGATAAGTAAGATTAGCAGTAATTAGTGCTTAATTCAACAAGATCATCAAGATTTTGGGTGCTGTGCCCTGCAGGTAATGATGGAAGAATTGTTCAAGTTAGGTTCTGTTTTTGTTGGTATTGGATCTGGATTCAGTTAACAGCACTGTTTGGAACAGCGCTCATATCTGTTGCAAGCATGTCTTTGAGTAATATAAGAGATATCGATTTAATTCAAGTGGGACATGATAATGCTAATGATTGTGTTCTGTTTGCAGGAGATGCTTGGTCTAATGAAACCAGAGGGGTCAGGACAGCCGGCCCGACCTCTGCCCACTCCAGATGCTGCTGTCTCTTGCAGGTCAGACACTCTTACTTTGCTTTTGATGCACATATATGGCACATGTCAGCCTAAAATTTGTATTATACAGGGTGAGTCAAAAGTCACAGGACATGTCACATGCTATGTCATGGACTTTTTGCGAAGGCTGCCCAAACCATAGTTGGTAGCGGTCTCCAGACGATGCGTTCATAATTGTCTGACCAATTCATTTCTTTTTTTTATATGCTACATGATCCCCTTACCATTGGAAAAAACTGGCTTTTGATCCAGCTGCCAAATTGTCCGGTCATTTTCCGAATGTAGCCTAAAAGATAATTATTTGCTTTGATATTCAGTCATTTTCCCTTTCTGAAATAAAAGGGTATCCTGTGACTTTTGACTCACTGTATTAAATATTTAGCAACACACCTTATACACTCTGTATTTCCCAGATTCTTGCAACCTGTTCATAAAGTTGATATGAACTTGACTGACCTGCTTGGTGAGCTACAGAGGGACCCCTGGCCTGTTCCACAGGGCAAAAGACCCCTCCGCTCCACTGGCATTGCACTATCCATCGCTGTTGGACTGCTAGAGGTACTGCTGTTATTTAAAAAAGGTTTGGCTTGAAGTTCCTATAAACTGAATCAGATTCGAAATCATTTGCACCCAGATCACCCCGGTCTTTTGATCCTCGCTTGTGGACTCTTAAGTACCCAACAACTCTGTTTGTCTCATCTGACCAGCAAACCAATTCTTGTTGATGTTCCAGTAGCAGCTAATGAAATTCCAAACGCTCACATTGTGGCTTGAGTGAGTTAATAAAGGCCTATGCACTGATTTCACACATCAATAATGCATAAGATGAAATGCAATAGATTGGAATCAGGTGGCCATCATTGTCATTCTAAAGAGCTTCCTTAAGAGAGGCTACTCCATCATCAGCTCACCAACAAGTCAGTTTTGAAAACAGGTACTTAGGAGCAAAAATCCTATAATAAACACATTCAGCAGAAACCGCACACGGAAGTTTGAATTTACCAGGCAAGCAATACATAGTATTATGCCGTACCCTCCCGCACTCTGATAAGGAACTCGTCAATTCATGGTGTAGAAAGTCACATGGTGGGAGTGATGAGAAAATGGAATTGTAGTGAGGAAAAGCCATGCCGTGCAATAATCGTTTTTGTTTTTCACTTTTAATACATTATTCAATCCTTTATTATAAAAGAAGCTTTTTGTTAATGATTTTGCCCAACTGTAGTTTAATGTCAATGCTTTCAACATGTTTAAGGTACATATGATACTCTCCAGCACTCAGCACATGGAGGGAGTAATGAGCGCAAGACAAAGTTGCGGTCGTGTTTTAAATGTGTGTAATATATAATATATAGTGTAATATGTAATATAATTAAGAATAAATTCAATTTACAATGGATTTGTCTAAATGTAGTCCCAGTGTAAATTTGGGACTACCTGTATATGGATGTTTGATATGGCCAGCATTTTGGGGTTGGGAAATAAATCGTTTCTTAGATACATCATGATGCAGATGTGGACAATTCTGCATAGATTCACAAATGTCAAAAAAATATTTTGAAATGCTAACTGCACTAATATTGACGAACAAACACGAACAATCAATTAACCTAACATGCATGTCTTTGGACTGTGGGAGGAAACCAGAGTATCCAGAGTAACACAGAAAGGACCCAGGCCGCTTCCACCCTGGGGTTCACAGAGGTTGCAGTCACAGACTATAATTTTGAAAACATTTGGATTTTGTTTTGTCACCACATTTTATTACTTAATGTACAGCATTACATTTCTGTGTAATTTTAATGCTTTTATTTTAATATATTTATATCATTTCATTTGTACTCTGCCATACCATACCTACATAACATGAATATTCAGCAGTATGAACTATCTTTGTTACATGGGTAGACTTTGTCGTCATGTCCTAGCACAAATGTTAATTATCTGAACCTGCACAGATAATCATTATCAGCTCTCATGCTGCTGGATCAAAGATCATGTTCTTGGTTTGAACTTAAAGCATGCTGCAATTATCTAACATTTAATGAAAGTTCACATAATAAAGTTACTGTGCCTAGGTGGCACATTGGCAATTTGCTAGCCCATCACGATGGCTTGAGTCCCAGTGCTCACTTAGTTAGTAATGGAATGGTGAACTATGCTAATTTAATTGTTTCTTCTTTCAATATTTCCCCATTTTAGGGAACATACCCCAATACTGGTGCTCGTGTTATGGTTTTCACGGGTGGGCCTCCTACCCAGGGACCGGGTATGGTGGTGGGAGAGGAATTAAAGACACCAATCCGGTCATGGCATGACATTCAAAAGGACAATGCTCGTCATCTGAAGAAGGCCACCAAGGTAAGTGGACACTAGTATATTTCACTAATGGGAATAAAACTGTACTATTACAACCCCAATTCCAATTAAGTTAAAAACAGAATAAGAATGATTTACACATCCTTATCACCATATTCAATTGAAAACACTAGAAAAAAACTAGACATTTAATATTGAAACGAATAAACTATTATTAATTGAAAATATTCACCCATTTTTAATTTGATATCTGTAACACATTCCAAAAAAAGTCAGACCACAGGACACTTGTCTCAGATGAGCTCGGGCCCAGAGAAGTCAGTGGCGATTTTACCTTGCACTTGTAGATGGATTAATGAATTTTGTTCACTGACAATGGTTTTCTGAAGTGTTCCTGAGCCCCATGTGTTGAGATTTCTTCAGATTCTCTGAATTGTTTAATGATATTAAGGACTGTAGATGGTGAAATCCCTAAGTTTCTTGCAATTGCACGATGAGAAACATTGTTCTTAAACTGTAGGACTTTTTGCTCATGCAGTGGTGAACCTCGCCCCATCTCATCCCTCAACGACTGAGCCTTTTGAGAATGATCCCTTTATACCCAATCATGACACTCACCTGTGAAATGTTCAGGTCTTTTTTGCCCCTGTCCCAAATCTTTTGCAGCGTGCTGCAGGCATCAAATTCCAAATAAGTTAATTTTTGCAAAAGAATAAAAGTTTATCCGTTTTAATGTTAAATATCTTGTTTTTGTAGTGTATTCAATTGAATATAGGTTGAAAGGGATTTACACAATGTCCCAACTTCATTGGAATTGGGGTTTTATGTTATTTATACTTGTTTCTATATTAACTATATTGGTAATTGTTTACCCCAAGCAACCCCCAACACAAACTTTGCTACAACAACGGCCTTTGATCTTCTAAAAGGGCTGTCCACTAGATTTTGGGACATGACTACGTGATCAGCTTCTGAAGTTGGAAATAAGCCCTGACTCACTTGATCTCATTCCAGTGCATTTAAGGTGTCTGATGAGAATTGAATGCCAAACTCCCAATCAAAGTTGGCAAACTGGTTCTCTATGGCCTTTGTTTAAGGACAGGAGGACAGAAAGTTGACAAATTGACTTTTCGAAGCAGAAACCTATAAATGTGTCTTACCGAGAGTCACTGGGGCTGTCACAATTATTACATAATCATCTATTAACAATTATTTGAGATAATTGTTATTCATTAAAGCTATCACAATTATGTAGGGCTACACTAAAGTTCCACATTTGGTATATTTCTACAACAAGCAGAACTTGGTTTGAACAAGTTTGAATAAAGAAAAGCAGTACATTTATTCAGGAACAACACAACACAGTTCTACACTTAACTAGTAGTATAACCCATTTTACAGCCACTGGTTGTCTGTGGACAGTCTAAAAATAGATGCTTTATATTCTAAATTGATATAAGTGAGTGTTGGTGAAACAACCCTATATCTAGAAGGGGTGACCACAAATATATGAAAATAAATACACTACTCACAAAAATTATGGGATATGTTATTGGGAATATTTCATTTTAAAATATCATAATAGAATATCATAATAAAATATGCTGCAATATAGACTTCTCACGAAGCATGCCAAACTATTGTTAAGGTTGTTATCCATTGATACAATGTGTTCTGGACATAGGTCCACTCACCCATTACTTGCTGGGGTATTCAGATATGTTATTGTCCCTTTTGTTTCTGAAATAAAAGGGTGTAGTGTTTGTATATACAATACATACTGTACATACCCATGCATGTTTTATTTTGTTGTATTATGATAGTACTATGAGGCTCTGGCTAACCGTGCTGCAGTGAATGGACACAGCATCGACCTGTATGCCTGTGCTCTGGATCAAAGTGGATTACTGGAAATGAAGTGTCTATCCAATCTCACAGGGTATGTTTAAAAATAACTCAGCTATTCACTTTAGTATTCTGCTCTACACTGTCATTTCCTCTGATGCAACAAGATTCAAATGTACAAATGTCTGAGCTTTTACAGATAAATTTGTTTGTTTTGCTATGGTTGTACTCATCGTTTTCTTTCTTTTTTTTTTTTACTAGGGGACATATTGTCATGGGAGACTCCTTTAATACGTCTCTGTTCAAGCAGACCTTTCAGCGAGTTTTCAGTAAAAACTACAACGGAGAGTTTCGGATGGCATTTGGAGGTGTTTTAGAAGTGAAGGTACACACTGTAATCACATGTACAGACAACAACCACATACCATTCTGTTTAGCGGGGCTTTAACTGGACATTACCATAGTCACAATCTTCCTGTGCTACTGTAATGTAAATATAAAGTGTACTTTCACAAGAAAACTGCATGCAAATGATTTGTAAATGCTTTCGTGATACAGCTGAAAACATGAGTGAAATGCTACCAAAGCCTGAACTGATAAACATATGCCAAATCTTTTATTAATGGAAACTTACAGTAATTATAAAATATATGGTACTGGTACGACCCTGTCTAGGGGAAAGCCATAACCCTTAAGAGGATGGTATACTGGATGGATATCTTTTTTGAAAGGAGCAAAAATTTATTGATAGACAGTATTAGAAACAACACAAGATCAGCCAGATGAAACAGAAACTCACTGAGTGAATGTGAACCAGTTTAAATAGGAGGTTAGAGAGAATAAAAGGGTAGTGGCGGGACAAACAAAGCAGTTTTACTTACAATAGGACACAGCTTGTTACAAATAAATAGTGGGAAGTCATTCACACAAACACAAGTATATCACACGAAAAAGACTAAACACATCAACTGAGTTAACACTGTCTCTAGTCCAAATGTGAGCTAACAAGCAAGCGAGCAAATGACCAGTAATGTAGTCTCTCTCTCACATCATGCATGCACAAATAAACCTTATGCTTTTAAACTTTTAACTCCCGCCTCTGCTCTTGCACACGCAGCGATGATTGGCTATTGAAGTGAACAGCTGTTTACAGTTAAAACATCTGGATTCATCTATTTGAATTAGAATTTTTCATTTTAATTATTATATTTAATATTGAAGAACTTTGTGATTGAGATTAACAGACGCAATCGGATGGTTGGTAACCAGCGCACAGCTGACCAGTGTCAAGATCAAGGGCTTTAAATATTGTGGCTTTAGGATTTCACCAATCAAGCAGTAGCTTTAACTTATTGCGCTGTTTGAATTGATACTGCTTGTTGAATTTTCATGGAATAAAAGCATGCAAAACGCACTGGCTCTCTGCAGATTGTATTAAAGACCTCTGGTCTTAATGGGAGCCCTGGTTCCCAACTTGTCTAACTTTTAATTTTCTCACATCAGACCACTAGAGAGCTGAAAGTGTCAGGAGCTATTGGATCATGTGTATCTCTCAACACTAAAGGAGCCTGTGTATCTGATAATGTAAGTAATTTGACCACCTTGTCAGTTAAACATTTTGGATTTGTGTGTCAATGCATGAAATTGCATGTACTGTGTATGTATAGGAGCTGGGAATTGGTGGAACCTGCCAGTGGAAGATCTGTAGCCTCAGTCCATCTACCACGCTTGCTCTGTATTTTGAAGTTGTCAATCAGGTATCTAAAAATTCTTTTTGCAATTTGTGTACCTGTATTGTGTTTCCAGTGGTTACTTCACTGTGTTACTGTGCTCTGTTTAGCACAACACCCCAGTCCCTCAGGGAGGCAGAGGAGCCATCCAGTTTATCACACAGTACCAGCACTCTAACACACAGAGGAGGATACGCGTCACCACCTTCGCAAGAAAGTGAGCTGCTGTTTTTGTGCTGACTTTGTTCTTTCCGTTGTATTTTTTTTCTTTTTGACATTTTTTCCATACTGTCCCAATTAGAAAAAAAATGGAAAAAAAACATAAAATATAAATATAAAAAAACAAACAAACACAGTGGTTCTTACATTTACTTTGACTTTTATTTAATTGCAGACAGTCCAAACCTGAGATATTTCATGTTTTGTCTGGTCAACTTCATTTCATTTGTTAATAAACACCCATTCCTGCATTTCAGGCCTGCTAAACGCTTTTCCAAAAAATTGTGATGGGGGCAATTTAGAGCATAATGATTAAAAAAAATCAAAATAATGATTTTAACAAGACAATGCAAAACCACATACTGCACAAATTTCAAAGGCACTGCATGCAAGTTCTGACCTTTTCCCAATAGTGAATGTGTGGAGAATTTTGAAACAAAAAGTTGGCCACGATGATCTGTTACTTTTGCACATCTTAAAACGTGTTTGCAGGATGAATGGAACAAAATAACACCAGAAACACTAAATAGCTTGGTATCCTCTGTGCCAAAACCTCTTTTAAGTGTGAGAAAAGTGGTAAGGGCTTCACCTGCCCAGCTTTTTTTGCACTGCATTGCAGGCCTGAAATGCAGAGATGAATGTTTATTACTAAATAAAATTAAGTTGATCAGACAAAACATTAAATATCTCAGGTTTGTAGTGTCAGCAATTAATTACAAGTCAAATTAAATGTAAGAAACGCTGTTTTTAATATGCAGTTTCCCTACTGTCCTAACTTTTTCTGATTTAGGGTTGTAAAGCCTCGCAGCGTACTTGGTTCTAGGGGGACAATCCATTACCATGATGTCACTGTCACGCTAGAAACTTGTTTTGCAAATCTGCTTGCCACGATAGAATAAAAAAGAGATTAGAAACAAAAACTTCTTCTATGATGGTGCAATTTAGCCATGCAAGTCAAGCATAGAGCTTAATATCTGAATATGTGTAATAAATGTAGTATGTACTGTAGAGGTCAGTATTGAAAATCATTATATAATAATATAATTTTTTCTATAGTTAGTGAACAATATTTAATGCTGATAATAATGCCCAAGCTTAGTGGCAGGTAAAACTTAGATCCCATTTCAGAATGCAACAGCTCACTTTACTAATTTGATTGAAGTGTGTGACTACAGTAGGTTCTGGTTAATGCGATCGTTTTGGTCCTTATAACCGGCTGGTCCGATTAAATGAACATGCCCTATGTTACAAGATTTGTGTGATTTACACGTATAGCGAACGTACAAACAAGAACTACTGTTGGTTACCAACTTTGTTCGTTGAAAAATTAATTTGCAAACAATTTTTTTAAACGATCTACAACACAATGTATAGGTACTCAGCATGCGAAGCATAATACTGTAAAAAACAATTCCTTACTAAATTCCAGTCAACGTTTAAAGAACTTATCCAGTGTGATTCTATAAATAGAGGTAAATGTGTACAGTGGAAGTATTTGTTGCTCATGCCTAACTAGAGGATACTATATGTATTATTCCCAGCTGGGCAGATGCACAGAGTCAGATTCAACACATCGAATCATCCTTTGACCAGGAGGCTGCTGCTGTGCTCATGGCTAGGTTGGGTGTATTTAGAGCACAGTCTGAAGAGGGCCCAGATGTTCTCCGCTGGCTCGATCGGCAACTCATTCGCTTGGTATGTTCTGACCATTGCTCTGTTTTAGCAGTTTATGGAAATCATCTGAAACTGACTCATTACAAATGGAATTCTGGCTTTGGTTTCAGTGTCAGAAGTTTGGACAGTTCAACAAAGATGATCCCAATTCCTTCAGGCTGTCAGAGGCTCTTTCACTCTACCCTCAGGTGAGGCAACTGTCCTAACGAACAAAAACGTGGTTTGGGAGATATTTGGTATTATATATATATATATTTTTTTATTTTTTTTATTTCTATGTTTAGTTCATGTTCCACCTGAGAAGGTCACCATTTCTACAAGTGTTCAATAACAGTCCTGATGAATCATCTTACTACAGACACCATTTCGTCTGCCAAGACCTAACACAGTCTCTTATCATGATCCAGCCCATTCTCTACTCCTACTCATTTTATGGACCTCCTGAGGTTTGTTTATATACTACTACAGTTTATTCATAGATGCATGTGCGGTCAATGATGGTGGTTTTAGTACAGATCTCTTCTTGTGATTGTGTTTAGAATCAGGTGGGTTTTATGTTTAGGATTTTACAGCATTCTTGGCATGTCTTAGTAATAAATATCATTTGTATTTATATAGCTTTATATGTTCTATTTATTGAATTCTCCAATTATAATTTATTATTCTCTAAATGTTCTTTGTTTCTGTGCATTACTTAATTAAATTGTTAATTCATTAATGAACTGTTCCATTCTTCCATATAACATCTAATCTGTCCAAGGAGGTTAAGTCGAGTCTTGATTTTCCCATGTTTTCTTCCTTATAACACAATTTTTTTTTCCAAGAGTTGTTTTGTTGCCCCTGTCAGCCTAGGCTTAAATAAACTTGGGATGATAGAAATATCCAGGTGGAGGAACTGACTTTGTAGCTAGCTTTGTAATTTATTCATCTTACAGTTAGGTTTGTTCAATATTTAAAGTATCAGCTATGTATTGTTATATTTCATATACCAAACAGTACATCCACAAGTTTCTATTAGGTATTGACATCTTTTAAACATTAACTTAAAAGTTCTTTTTATAGGACTATAGATTGATTTTCAAAAAGTAATGTAAGGGGGTGTACACAAATGAATGAGGCATATTTGGGCACTGCTATGTTACGCGGCAAAAATATAAGCTGTATAATGAAAAAAATAAATACATTTTCATGTTCCAATAATCGTGGTATGTTTGGCTTATGGGACACCCTTTAGTATTTCTAAGCAGAATGAATTCACTGGTACATGCATTACAAATGTTTAACAACAGAAAATTGTGATTTGTTTTGTAGCCTGTGCTTCTGGACAGCAGCAGTATCCTTCCAGATCGTATTTTGTTGATGGACACTTTCTTCCAGCTGGTCATCTATCATGGAGAGGTAAACTACACAGTGCTAGATATAATCTCAGTTCATTCTTTACCCAGTTACTATAGGCACACCTTAATAATTGTTTTCTTAATTTTCCTTAGACCATTGCTCAGTGGCGAAAGGCAGGTTACCAGGACATGGCTGAATATGAGAATTTTAAGCAGCTGCTCCAGGCTCCTTTGGATGATGCTCAGGAGATCCTGCAGGCACGGTTCCCAATGCCCCGTTACATTGACACAGAGCACGGAGGGTCACAGGCTCGCTTCCTGCTTTCCAAAGTGAACCCCTCACAAACGCACAACAACCTCTACACCATGGGACAGGTATGTTCTGGCACTTCACACTGAATCTTGTGCAATAATGTCTAAATGTTATATCACGCATATGCCATACTGCCACCCCTCAAAACTTACAAGCTGCAGTGCAGTGTAGTAAATGGAAATGTTAGGCAAAGACCTGTAGGTGATAGAGATGTTTAATAAACCAAACAAACAAACAGTGCTAGTAACTGCTATTACTGAAAGCTAGAAATGTTTACGTAAATACTGATTTACTGGTCTCTCCCTTATGGTAAGAAATATATGGCTTATTAGTTCAACAATGGTATCAGATCAAGATTGGGTATCAACCAATATGCAATTTGTTTTTATATATATATATATTAGTATCAGAACTAAAGACCTGTTTGTCACTAGCATGACTCTTGGTTCACACTGGGAGCCATTTTTAAAACTTGTTTTTTTATTGCTATTAAACATAAAAATGTTATGATTCATTAAAAGGCACCTGAGTGTATTGTGAATCTGCCCAGTAAGCTGCATATTTACATGCTACTGAAGTAACAAATATGTTGTTATACACTAATGAGAGCATCAAACTCCTCATGTGTTAAACAGGAGTCCGGAGCCCCCATTCTCACGGATGATGTCAGCCTGCAAGTGTTCATGGATCATCTAAAGAAGCTTGCTGTGTCCAGCTCAGCCTAAAATTAGAAACAACTTTGGTTCTTTCCTGTGCAGGACATTTTATTCCATGGGCTTCCACACTTTGAGAAGGACTTTTGACTTTTAAATAGCAGCTTTCTAATCATGCTATGTGATTGATATGTTACCACATTGTCATAATGGTAATGGGTTTTTTATCTTGGCTACATAGTTCAGCTATGTTGCTTCAGTGTTTAAAAGAAGTATTGTTTTCCTAATATAAGTAATGATAACGTGACCAGCGCTCTCATCCTACTGAACTAAAGTGTTGATTTTTGTTGTATTTAATTTGTCAGGTATCTTTTTTAATTCTTTTAGTAAACCTTGTTTAAGCTGAAAGTTCACTGTAATGAATTTCAGTACTGTAAATGTGTAGAAATACAATCCTGATCCAAACTGATGTATTGTTAATAATGAATTATACGCATAAAATCTGTGCTACTTCAAACTCAATTTTTCACCTGTTTATATTATTAAAAGATATTCTATTAGATGTGTTTTATTCAGGCTAGAGATGAACTGTGACTGGTGAATGGCCAACTGGTGCACTTGTGATGGCAACAGCATCACAACAAACAGGATGGTATTTTGACAAACGTTAATTCAGAATTTAGTTTGTGTGCTTATGAAGCTTTAAACAGCCACTCAGGTTTGTTTCTCCATCCCAATGTTTAGTTCGAGGCTTAATTGTCTGTCTATTTCTGGGTTCTTGTGTGTTTGTGTAATCTGTTTTATGTGTGTCTTTTTTATTAGTTAATAATAGCTTATTGTGCATGTTTTCAATTTTGTTGCACCATTTATGCCTGGGATTTAGCATAACGGTGCATTCATTGGTTCACAAGAGTAAGACTTTACTGTCATGCTGGCTAAAAGTGTGACCTGAGTGGGGTTACAATTCAGCATCTTTATTTTTGCTTGAACCTTTGCACTAACTGGTAAATGGCTCTTGTCAAGGCTGGTAATAAATTACAATTTGAGCAAGTTTGCAGTGATTAATATTTGTGTGGCTAAAATCCACAAAGCTGAAGTTTAGCAAGCCAGGGGTCTGTGATATCTTGTTTTACCAATTGTTCCTGTATCGCATATGTAATTATTAGACAGAAAGCAAGTCAGAAGCGGTCATAGATTTAAAAAAAATGGAATCGGCCAAGAATTGCAATAGGTGCATCTCTAATTAAGACTGTTACTCCTAGGAAATAAATAATTGGATTGTTAGAGTACAATGGAAACAAACAGTTTAATGTATCAAATTATGTTTTAAACAGTGACAATTTCTGAGGGTAATTGTTTATAAAGGGACACCAGGAGTAGTTTTTTAATTTGTACATTATATGGACAAAAGTTTGTGGAAACCCAAAAATTACATCCAAGTCATGGGTATTTGGTATGGACTTTGCCCACCACTTTTGCTTTCACAGCAGCCTTTGTTTTCTTCACTAGATTTCGGAAGATGTCTTAGCTGATTAAGTCAGCTGTTGGTGTTACTCAATACGCTTGACTTGCATTTTTAAGTTGTCTGGAGAAGTTGAGGTCAAGGTTTTGTGCAAGCCAGCCAAGTTCACAGTCAAAGTTGGTGAACCAGTTTTCTAGGGACTTTAAGACGGCGGGTAATAAGGTTGATTAACTTACTTTTGGAAGCAGAAACCTCATATTGAGAGCCACTGGGGTATAATTACAACTCTTTCTACTGCCAGTATTTGTCTATGGAGAATTCAGAAATATATGTATAATAAATATAATGAAAATAATTTCATTATACTCACTCACTGATCACTTCGTCAGGTACACAGTGTAATACACCCCTCACATTTTTGTAACTATTTTATTATATTTTTTTGTGAATCCTAGTGGCCACACAAAATATAGACAATTTGGGCACAATTTAGACATTTTCACTTTGGGGTGTTTCCACTTTTGTTGCCAGCAGTTTAGACATTAATGGCTGTGCATCATCAAAGTGTTATATCTCCAGTGTTGTCCAATGAAAAGGTATAATAAAATAGTTTAGACTTTTGTGAAATACTGTAGAGACGGTTTGTAGTTCTACAATTACAGATTGTAGGTTATCTGCATACGTTGCTAGGCAGAGCATCTCCAGTTTATTAACAAATGTGTGAGAAAATTATTTTAATATTTCAAACCAATGTTCCTCAAAGAAAGATTGCATATTTCATATTTTCTTTTTTTCTGATTCGACTTTTGTGTTGTCTAACAAGACATGTATAAATGCATGTACATCCATGGAAAATATGTCTTGAAAGAATGAATGTTACTCTAAAATCATTATTTTTCTGCATTTATGCTGCCATCACTGAACTGAAAAATACCTTTTGCCAATAGGATCTTACGCAACCCCATATAATGACAGACCCTGGCATTTGGACTGATATAAGAGACTGATAATAGTCTATATCGTCTTTTTTGTCTATTTATTAAATAAATAAATAAATAAATACATAAAGACCTGACATAATAAATCCAGCCACAATACATTTCCACTTTTTGATTGTCCGTCCTAAATACCTTTAAGCAGGGAAGTTGATGCCCCTTCTGGACATTGTTACCATAACTCCTCTTTGTTTAAAAAGTGGTGTAAGTGGCATTTGCAAATGTAGCCCCGTATTGTAGTGCATGATAAAGGTTTGTTTAGGTAATCCCTTCCCCATGTGGTTCTACCAGCTATTGATGAATGGCCGATCTTGATGCAGTGCCGTCTGACAGATTACAGCTCTCTCTCTCCAGATCTCTCTACAGATATTATGCACTGCAGAGATAGAAATACTGCTCACTGCTCACAAAAAATTCAAATTAATTCAAAGATGATCCCACAAGAACTGCTGGACAATCTGATCCTGTCCATGCCCCATTAATGTCAATGTGATTTGGCAGTCTTGGGTGACCATACACCCTACTGAACAGTCAATGTGTGGCACTCCCGTCCAGCTTCTGTTCACGATAATTGAGTTGGCACGTCATTTGTGTAATCAATCAACTCTCTGACGTTTCATTTGCTTTCGAATGATATTGTATAATAAAAGCAAGTGCTTGTTTTATTAATAGTACCATATTCACTTTGAAATAGCAACAGATATTTTGCATTTGTTGGAAAACTTGAGATTCTCAGAGACTTTCATTAATATTGGTTTTGTACCAAATCATAAATACAATCACCCTCACCTGTTTGAAACCACATCATTATTTTTTATTTTTTTACACACTAGCCCTAAATTGCACTCGTTCCAACTTTTTTGGAATATGTTGCAGTCCTGAAATGCAGGAATGGATGTTTATTAACAAATCAAATTAAGTTGAGAAGGCAAAACATGAAGGGTTTCCCAGGCTAATACTGTCTGCTATAAAATAAAAGTCAAAATAAATGTAAGAAACATTGCATTTAAAAAAATTTGCATGGACTAGCCTCTTTATGTTTGTAGCTTGTGTGTTTTCCCTTTGCCTTCATCTGTGCACTGTTTTCTTCCAACATTCCAAAGACGTTAGGTCAATTTGTATCTCTAAAGTGCCCCAGCATGTGTATGCATACAGGAAAGTGTCCTGTGATTGAATGTTCAGAACTGTGCACTGTGCTGCCATATAGACTACGTTCATCTGTCGACATAAATTAGATGGGAGAAAAAAAATGTAAAAAGCAACTCTATGTCATGTTTATGAAAGCATTCTGAGATTACCTTTTGTAACACAGAACATTATCTGGAAGTAATGTTAGCAAAAATACTTAAATTCAAATGATGACTGATTGGTATTAACAGGCCCAAAGTAATACCACTTACCATCTAATTACTTAGTATGTGCCAAGAAAACAATTCCCCTTACCATTACACCACCTCCACCACCATGAAATATTTAAACAAGTAAGATGGTTGCAGAATTTCATTTTTGGCACAAAAATCTGACCAAGTTTGACAGACTATGCTACAGTTTCCCAACCCCCAACTGTCCAGTTTAGATGAGCCTGTGCCCCCTGCCACCACAACCTTCAGTTCTTTCAGTTCCTCCCTTGTTGCTAATCTGTTTTAAGGTTTGATGTATCGTGCATTTTTAGATGGTTCCTGATCTGTGGTGGTCATGACCAAAGAATAGGACAGAGTAAAGGGAAGTATCAAAATATGTAGAAAAACAGAAGGAATACAGACTGTAATTACAGAACTACAAAGTGCAGTGACCACTACAATGTAAATAACAATAAGCAGGATCAAAACTTATAAATACAGAATGCATATCCAATCACTAAATAAATGATACAAAACTCAAAAAATGCAAATGTGGTTATTTCAACCCTATCAAATATTATGCATCTCTAGTATGTATAAAAAAGTACTGAACAATACATTATGATTTTACACTATATCTCTTCTTTTTTAGAATACATATCACTAACCATAGTAAAAGTGACCTTAAGTAGAAGAAATGTGAAGACCAGTGCATTAATTGTAAATCATTGGTGTAAAATGGAAATGTAATCCAAATGTAGAAACATATAATGGTACCAGCTTAAGACACTGGTGTATTTCCATATACAGTATGTTTAAAATGTTTAATACATTATCCCACCCACACAGGAACGTGGGCTTAAGCCCTATCAGTACTTTCTGGACAGGTCAGATGCCACAATTGGATGAGGGAGGCGAGAACAGTCAGGGGACCATAAACCAGTCCAAGCTTAAAATCTAAACAAAGACACTCCACAAATCCCTTTTGTGTGTGTGAATTTAATATACAGAAAATTCAGAATGAGAATAAATGTCCACGGACAATATTGAGATGCAAATTATAGCGTTTTTAAGCCATTGTCCTTGCATGTAGCATCCAGTTTATTTTTCATCCACTTGACTTCCTGTAGTGCTGCCAGCTGTGGGTCGGAAAAGATTCAGGAATCTTGTGGAATACGGCACAAAATTTTCTTTGTAGGTTACTGTGGTTGTCGTGTGAGGCGTTTTAAACATCTTTGTGTTTGCTGCCATTTCTTTCTCTTCCACTACAGAGCTTTCAACTGAAAAAGTAGAAGGTTTTAGCAGAGCATTAGTTTGTATGGTGTGGCATTCCATCCAATGTATAAGGGTTCTGGGTCATTAAAGCAAGTTAGTTCATCATAAATCTTGTATTGACATTATTGTTCTAAGTAATACAATTCAAATGCTATTAAAATAAAAAGAATTACTATTTAATTGCTAATATAAGTATTACTATCAGTAATAATATTCATTTTAGTTTTTCCCATGCTATGTACATGTACTTGGCACATCACTAAGCAAGTGTTATGGCTGATACTATAGCGAAGGTTGCCAGACACCCAGTCTTTCCGCATTTCACATCTGGGCAATCCCATACTGGGCCAATTTAGAGCAAACAATTTCCCAATATCATGTATTTTGAATATGGTAATAAGCTGCAGTCCCCAGACAAAAGACTTCACACGCTCCACACTGCTAGGAGTCCGAGCTTGTGATCGAACCAGCAATCTCTGGTGCTGTAAGGTGTCTGTGCTAATCCCTGTGTTACCCATTATTTTTTTTTCATTATTAGGCCAGACTTTTTTATTGCTTGTTTCGCGTATCTGCTGACGATCATATTTGAAGAATAAAAAAAAATATATATTTTTTTCGGTATTTATCAGATCCACCGCAGCACCAATGGTTGAAGTAAAAAACAAAACAAAAAAAACCCCTATCTTTTTGCTTTTTCCACTCTCCGGTGGAGAGCCAACCGTTTTCTTCAATTCATTTTATTTTTTTACAGATTCACTTAAATTTTATTGTAGGTTAAATAAATTTTATTTAAAAAAAATATATATTTTTAATTCTTCTTCCTTCCTTGTATTGATTCCACATAGTCCTCGAGAAATTGAAAAGTGCTGAAAAATAAAGATTTATTTCAATTTTTTTTCCTCCCTCCTCAGTAGATTCCTAAGTAGGGCCATCCGAGGAACAAGCAATTAAAAAAGTCTGGCCTTATTTGTATTACATATTATGCAGAGTTTGCAATATATGCGTAATCCAAAGGCTGTGCATCCTTACTGCCACCCTTTCAAAGTCTTGTGTGTTGGTTTTAGTGATGTATGTAATACAGTTCAAATGATATTAACATCCAAAATCTTTATGGATGAATGTAAACAATAAATAGTCACCTGTCAGATTTTTGTACACTTTGCAAATTTCTTTTTAAAAATAATCATATGACAAAGCAGCTACTGCCCAAGGTGTTTTGGTCCTACAAATGATTCTTCCTCATCAGATCTTTTCCTAGCCACTGTCGCCACAGGTTCGCCCAATTAGGCACAGGGCCTAGATAGTTGTGAAGCTGCTTTGTGACAATACGCTTTTATAAAAGTGCTACATAAATAAATTAGTTTTGACTACTGAATATCAAATTTACAGTTCTCTCTCCAACATCTGAACGTCTGGACCAATTAGGGCTGTGTTCCAAACCAATATAAAAGAGTATGACCAGGTGCACTACTTAGACTCAATACCTAGTAGGTAACGTTGACCTTTGGGATACAGCCATAGTTAGCTTAGGTTATATATTTGCTAGGCTAACTGTGTCCGTGTGTACTGGCATGTCTTAAATTGTCATTGCTCATTTTTAAGAATAAACCCCGAATCATGAACATAATCAATTTTAAACATCAATATATCTGCTAATTTAATCTGACTTACCCCTGTCTGGTTTCTTTTTAATTGTATAATATACACACGTCCCAAACAAAGTCCACATTCCAAAAGCATACATAACAGATGAGCGTTTATACCATTTTACAGGATCAAATGGCATTCTGTAGACTTTTCAATTCATGCAATTTATACACTTAAATTAGTTTGAACCGATTCTTCTGTCCTGCGATGAAACTACAACCTTGGCATGTCAGATCTGCACTCAAGAGTTTTCAAAATAAAAGTACTAAAGGTGGACTTTCTGAGCAAGGATGAACAACACTCTCATAAGGAAGAACTCTTCAGAGGTATAAAAACCGGTTTGGCTACACGGCATCAGTTTAATGTATAGCCTACATGAAAGATTTTACATGACGGGATGGAAGCAACGGGGTGTTGAACTGAGATGTTTATGTCTATGAAAATGCGAGGCTAAATAGTAATGTACAACAATTTGCAGTAGCTTATTGTATATACACGGCTCACAAAAATAACGGGATATTTCAAAATGAACATAAAGAGGATCAGGATGAGGATTAAAAACTGCTATACAATCTGATCACCACTGTCAGTCTTGGGTGACCATACACCCTACTGAACAGTCAGTGTGTGTCAAATGTCTTGTCCAGTTTGACATCCTTCTGTTCACCTGTAGTCACTGAGACGACAATTCACACAGACTGACCAAAATTGGTCAATGGAAGACTGGAAAAACGGAAAAGCAATGCCTGGTCTGATGAGTCTTGATTTCTTCTGTGCCATTCAGATGGTTGGGTTAGAATTTTTGTGTACACAATTTGAAAACATAGATTTATCCTGCCTTGTATTAACAGTTCAGTTTGTGATGTGGTGTAATAGTATTGGGGATATGTTCCTGGCATAATTTGAGCCCCAACTGAGCACAGCTTAAACTCCACAGCCTACCTAAATATTCTTGCTGACCACGTTAATCTCTTTATGTGCATAGTGTACCATCTTGGCTGTGTG
>JAUZSU010181930.1:0-12520 GCA_034780255.1 Parotocinclus maculicauda | reverse complement strand
CGTGGCTCTTTCGATGTGTTTATCGTGAAATCTCACATCGTGATAACAATAAAAATACGATTAATCGTGCAGCCCTAGTATTTAATTAGGAAGCTTAATAAGGAATCAGTTGTACAAGTGTAGGCTTTTGGAACTTGTCTTGATGGTTAAGTTGGATATTGTGTATAGTTTTCAGATGGTGAAATAGGTTTGGTTTTGGGGTTCTTGCCACCTCAGCACATATTTGGCTACTTTTGGCATACTCTTGATTTTATTGTGTCCAGACTAATAAGTAATAAGAGTGATAAAGAATTGTACTGCTCACAAAAATTAGGGGATACTACAAAATGAATTATCCCATAATTAAATATCCCCATAACAAAAGTTCTTTGACCAGTGTATATAACTCTAAATATACTTTAAATTAGGAGTTTTAGATTTAGATGTAGTAGGAAGTTCAGTATTTTCTGTAGTGGGGTCTTTTTAAAAAGTTTTTTTTGATAGTATGATTGTCTTATGTGGTTGTAAGCAGGACAGTCGGTGATGATATATTTTATTGTTAGTGGGGTGTTGCATGGTTGGCAAGTTGGTGGCTCAATATTTATCCAAATACTTTTGTTTTATGCTTTTTTGGCGAGTTTGTCTAGTAGATAATGTCCTGGAAATTCAGAGTGGCCAGCTGAAAGCTTTCCGGTACTTTTGTTCACTCAGACTGCTGACTTTTGCAAATATTTCAGCAAATGAAGGGGTTTGGTTTGTTTTTAACAATTTTAAAGCTTGAAGGCAGGTCTTTAAGTCTGAGCAGATTAGGTAGTTGGGATGGGAGCAGTTTTGAGTGTATTCCTCACAGCAGCTTGTATGCTTCAGCTGGGAAGATGTTCCTGTAGCTTTGTAGGAGAATGATGTGATTGAAATGTGTGGTTGTAAAGGCTGCTGCTACGCAAGTTTCCATTTTGGTTCCATCAGTGTAGATGGTTTTGTGGGTAGGGTACATGTTTCGAATGAATTTGGGGGATGTTTTGTTTTTGGTGTTTTGTTTTTTTGTTTTTAATTATCGGTGTCTTAAATTTCCAGGGGGCTATCAGGTTGTGTCATTTCCTCAGAGCAGTCATGTCAATCTAATGGCTTGATCAGGTTTGGTTTTGCTTCATACAGCTTTGAGGGGTTACCCTTGAAGACAAAGAAATATGCTGGGTTTGGTCACTTTCTTGGAGCTCTATGGTGTATTAGATGGTGAAAGAAGTTAGTTGTCAAACTGTCCTTAATGGCAACCCATTCCAGACACAGTTTGCAGACTGTTGGCTTTTGAACAACATCTTTTAAAAAACAAAACACCTCCATGCAAGTGAACAAATAAATCTGACAATGTAGAATGTGAGACTGGTGGTGTCTGTATGTAAGCTTGTCTCTTCTGAGTAACACAAAACATTTTTTTCATTGTGGAGAACATAATTTTCTTCTTCCTGATCAAAAATACACATGTATTTTTATTAGAAAATCTGCATCCCCAAATAAGATATTAGATCTCCGTTTTATTACATAGCTGAATGATGCCCATTTTGACAGTAATTTGAAAGGTTTTACTTAAAATCATACTACATAATATTAATATAACGCCTATATGGAGTGTATAGCTTAACAGTCTGTTGTTAGTAATCACCTCTTAAAAATATAGTAAAATTACCTAACATCTAACAAGCCAAAGATAAATTAAATAATGGCACACTCAAGCAGGATGTTTGAGGTTTTAAACCAGTGTCAGAATAGCAATCCTGTAACACCTCGGTTTCTATTTCTGAACCATTTTTTGTTTTTGCCAGTCGACCAGGACCAGAAGACATCTAGCCTGAAAATATCTTTATTTTTGTGACTTTGCAGTGTTTCTCTTCCCTATTGCTGGACTTGTGTTAGCTGTCAATAGGACACTTCTGCAAACCACATTGTATGGATTTTCTCACAGAATTTTTGTTAATTTTAAGTATTCTTGGTGTTTATTGTTGATCTGATATTGATAGTAGTTTTGTCTAGTGTCTCTTGAGCAGCACACCAAAACAGTTGTCCTGGTAGTCCTGAATAACAATCATAGAAATACTCTGAGTGAGTATTTTGTTACCCTCAGTTTAACATACATTTCGTCATAGACCTTTTTTTCATCATACCTCTTAAATGCAACATATATATTATTAGTATACTGTGCACTGCCTCCCGGTTAAGCGTATCTACTTGAGAGCATGGCTTATATATAGGATACTATAGTGCCCGGAGACAAAAACCTTGGTGGAACTGGAGCAATCCTATATAGATACATTCCTGGAAAGTCTCAGAACGTCCTCTGTCAGACCACTAACTTTGCACTCCACAATGAGGTCTGTGTTTACAGAGGATGGAAACACTTCACATGCTAACTTTGCTTGACACTGGTTTGTTTCAGCCTGGTCTGTGGTCATTGCTCTATTGTCCATTTTCACTGGAATTTGAAACTATCCCCTCATCCAAATACCAGGCATAAAAGATTCTGATGTTGCAGACAACAGTTTTAACAGTGGTCTTCGGTAGCACAACAGATGTGTTGTTATTCACTGCAGTACTCAGGAATGTAGTTCAGACATTTAAACCATTTATCCAGGCTGGTGTACTTTAAATAGTAATGTATATTGTGCTGCATGGTGGTAATGACGTCGTGAATTTCACCTTTTTGCCTTCTGGTCAGAAACATCTGAGAGTCATTGAGAAGAAAGCTAGGTTTTTCATCATGTGTGCACAACAGTTAGCTGAAGGGTGTCTTTAATAAACTCCACAAGACCATAGGCAGACATTCTAAATGAGACAGGTTTCTATAAAAAAAATTAACCCATCAGTTAAAGGAACACCCTACACACAGAATTAGTTTTATTTTTGTGTCCTGTAATTATGCTTTATTAGTTTTCTCTTAAAGGAGATGTTGAAAGTAAACTCTTGGTACTACATTCTTATATCATGTGTTTGTTGTATTGGCACCACATTAACCTATTGAATATGTTATATGAAAAATAAATGGCAAAGATCTCACCATTCATTTTGGTAAGCTGATTGTTTTTCTTTTTTAATAATATTTCTGTTAATCTTGAACCATGCTGACGATCAATTGACTTGTTGCTTGTTGACGAAAAGCTTAGCACCACACTTATTAGAATTCTGTCAAAACATGTAAGCGATACTTTGCATTGTAAATAGCATTGATGGGAATTTTAATGCAAGGAAAGCAGGTCTTTATTTATTTGAAACTAGCATTTAATTATAGTGCACTAATTGCAAAAGGTTTCACATTTTGCCCGAAACACTGATTTATTCATTTATTCATAACATCCAGGCCCTGTCTGTTCTACCATTGCATTTGATTGACAAAGTTTGTCATAATCTTCCTGTTCTGTATGGTGGATAGTTTGCAGGTGGTAAAATAAGTTAGTTGCCGGATTGTCTTTAAAGGCAACCCATTTTTGACATACAGTAATTTGCAAATTTCCATCCAATTGATGCGAGTGTGCAATTATATCTGACGATGTAGACTGTGGCTGGTGGTGTCTGTATTTTGTCTTCTGTAGCACTTTCTTCATTCGTTTCACTTCTGTCATGCATATTTAGATAGAACTTTTGTTTTGTAAAGTAAATGACAGTGGATAATGTCAGTTTGCACATCGTTAAAACAACAAGTAAAGTATTATCGTAAAGGATGCGCTTTGTATGCCGCTATTGGGTGCCAGAAGGTAAGCACAAAAATTAAATACCCATAACACTGTGATCTGAAATATCAAATCAGAACTTTGTTGCATTGCTGAAACACTGATTCTAATATCTTAGGATGTAATTATTAGCTGTCAACTTTAATTTGAAGGACTCCATCAGATGAAGTTAGAAATTACAGGCCATTGTACCATTTAAACATCAAATGGAACAACAAGGTGCTTTGATGTAAGCAGTTTAATTGAAGCCACTTCATTTGCTGCCTCGCAGCTGCTTGTTCAGTCTAGAGCAAATGATCCCACCTTTCCCAGGTCAGTCTTAGTTCAAACCATTTACTCATGCACAATCAATACTAACCTCATTATTTAGAGCATGTGTTGACAGATTAGATTTAGTTGCCATATTACACCTATGACCGAGCTCTTATTTTAATTACCACTTGCAGGATGGCAAATAACTTTTACTGGTTTATTTTCCTGCATCATGTCATCTTTTCTGCAGCATGAATCAGTGAGCTAACATAATATCAGGGATAGATGGGTGTGTTGATAGCAGGGGTGTGACAGTTAGACAGTCATCACAATATCATGCAATTATAGCATCAAACTGTTACAACCTCAGATAAGTATACACAAGTAGGTAGTGTAAATTAACGGAAATATTCAGTAAGCAATATGATCATAACAGGTAGACTTGAAATGAATGCGACCCCAAATGATCAGAGCTAAATAGATCTCTTAAATTAACCATATAACTTACCTAATAAAATATATAGTTCCTTAATTTTGCAGTTGGCAAAATTTTGCAGAAAAAAGTACACAGACAGGGTTAAAATATATAGTTAAACAATAGTTTAAAAATAGTTGCGTCTTACACAAATAAGTCATACACTACAAAAATGTGGTAGCATTGTTGCTATCTCACTGTTGTGCTCTGTATTAAATGTTTATGCCAAATTGCCACAATACAGTTTTTGCTTTGAGCACTGAAGTGACGTGTGCACATTTTTGGAGTTGGGAAACTTTAAAACTTTGTTTTAGAATATTTTTAAACATCAGTGTGTATAAAAAAAAAACTAATGAGAAGCTTTTATTTTTGTTGCCAGCCTTTAGCAGAAAACCTTTTCCAGGCGACTTACAATTAATACAGTCTTACAGTCCAAGCAGTTGTGGATTAAGGGCCTTGCTCAGGGACCCAACTGTGGCAGAGGCCCATAGTCCAGTACCTTAACCACTAAACCAGTAGGCCACCACAGTCACCACACTCTTCCACTGTGGTGCTAATATAGCATATATATACCGTTACCAACTTGAAAACAACTTTGGTTACTAAGCCTGAGTTGGAACGCCTGCTTGTGTGCATAATAGGTGCTATATTATCATCAAAATCCTTTATCATAGTGTGAGTAATTTGATTTCACAGTAACAATATATAGTCATGCTATAGTAATTTTGGAAGAAACGGTACCACAAAATAACCTTAAAAGGTGCTTAATACAATTTTAAAAATATATATTTTTAATAATTAGTAAACTTGTCAAACTTTGCATGAAATGTAACAATAATTCTACTTTTAAATTTAAAAAGCCATAAACATATATAAAGCAACCTCAAAATAGCAGTAAAATGCTGTGCAACTGTTTAACAGTTAAACTGTCTTTCATGTAAATGAAGGACCTCCACTATGATCAAGTGCTTTCTTTCTAACGAGTCTGTGGCCCTTTGGATTTACTTTTACCACCTGATGCTAGACCTCTGTTTTATTTACAATGTCCTCAATTGTTTATGAGCAATCCTTTGCCTTTTGTGTTATCCATTAATGAACATATAACATAATAATATATTATACACTAACAGGGGAGCATGACTTAATTCTCACAAAAGGAAATAGCCAGGAAAATACTTGTGCCAAATCAAAATATGGATTCTCGATTCTGAGATGTGTGTAGGCTACTGTGTTGTAAAGCGCTTACAAGAAAGTACAGACTGTACTTTGAAGGTCAGTGGTGGGATAGTCATCAATCGTGGTTAGCCTTGAAACCACCACATAGTAATAGAGCTGATGTGCTTGTTGTTCCTAGTTCTAAAATTGTAGAAATGTCTTCCCATGGACTAAAGATATAGCAGATTCCATGCAACGGGTTTGATTTTTTTATTAAGACCTGTAAATACACCAAGGTTCAATATCAAGAACCTGCATGCATCTTCTGCCTAATTTTAGCACATAATTATCACAAGTCCCTATGGTAAGCTAAAGTTAGATGTTGGGTTTAGTGTAGAGAGGCCCTGAACCTCACAGACAAAGATTTGGCTATAAGCCAGCTTGTGAGCTGCTCTCATCTCTGTTGAAGGCATTTTCCCTTCAAAGCCTGTGAAAGAAACTCAGCAATTGCAGAGCTTAGCATTTGTACACAACAAGGCTAACACAGCTTCATTTAAACAGGCCTAGAGCCTTTTGGCAGATTATGTTTATGAATCATATACTTCTTACAAAAATTAGGGGAAACTTCAAAATGAAATATGCCATAATGTAATATCACATGATTTTTGTGAGCAGTATAGTAATAAAGTTCCAAATCCTATTTTATTTTTTTATTTTTCATTATGTACATAGATTTTAAATATATTTAAGTCAGAAGTCTTTTTAAGCTTTCCCGCTGTAATGTGCCAATAACTGAGCTGACTCATACTTTCCCTAAAAGTCTCAATATCAGTGTCACAAACGTTTGGCTTTACCTCACAATGTTGTGTTCAAGAGCAGTTCAGGCCTTAGTATAAAGAGTGATCGGTCTATGAGTGGGACATAGCTTTTAATAGTTCTTTCACATGCCAGATAAGCTTTATAGGAAATACAATAACGCCAACTGAAAAACTGATGTGTTGTTAATGTGTGATATATCATGTGCCCTAATTTAATAAATGTTGCACATCTTATTAGTAGGCTGGTGGACTGGTTCTGCAAGCCAAACTTCCATAAGGGTCTATATACTGTATAGCACTCAACATGGGCTAGAACCACCTGCTTTCCTGGAATACATCATTTGTCCAGCATTGCAACCACGCAGTAAACCAAGCGCAGAAACACAATTTTGCATGACTTGTAGGAGGAGAAGATTATGGAAACAGTGCTTCAACAAAAACAGACCCATGTACAGGAAACTGGAAACAACTTTCTGTTAACACAAACCAGGAGTATACCAAAATATTAATTATTGTAATTTTTCTAATTTGTTTCTCAACCAACCTGATGAAGACCATGCATGCAAGTGCATACATATAGAACAGTGATTGGCCAATGATATACACGAATCATCCATAAAATTAAAACTAGTGGTATTCCGATCGATCAGCCACTGATCATTATCGGCCGATTTCCATGAAAAAGCATGTGACTTCATTTAAATGTTCGTGGGGAAAAAAAAAAAGAAAAAAAAAAAAAAAAAAGTACCTTCCATTGCTGATCACAAACACCATTCACCTTTACTTTGCAGCCCACAGAGGCCCCCCTTACCTTTACAATGCGCATCATAAACAAATTAACAAATCATAAACAAACATGTCTGCTGTGTCAAACTTTTACACGTTTAGTAAGAGAGTGATGTCAAGTTTGCATCCTACAACACATGCAATGAAAAAATACTTTGCGGGGTAAGCACATTAAAATGCTTTAACACAACTACTTTAATATGTAATTTAAAGAACAAACACTTGGAGTATGGCGAGTTTTTGAGGCTTACTGGAGAGAATTAAAACCGGAACAGCAACATAGCCCACACTTGCCAATACTCGCCTGTATGAGCAGGACAGGCAGAAGGCTGAGCAAATAACCCAAAAAATAATTAAATTAATTGGGTTAGATGACCTGATGTGGTGGAAGAATAGTTGTGCCTGCAAGTATTCAGTAAAAAACATGTTTTTGTCTTAAGATCACTTTATTGTTCCGTTTTTCAGATCACATAGCCAGTAGAACTCATCATAACTAAATCTAAAAATTTACAGCCAGTCAATGTGATCGGTATCGGAATTGGCATAAAACATGATCGGAGCATCCCTAATGACAATTGAATACCACCATATGTGATGCTCTGAGCAACTGGGAAACCTTGGGTCCTTGCATTGATGTGGATGTTACTTTGACAATACTAGTGACCTAAACATTATTGCAGACCAACTACACCCTGTCATGAAAATAGTATTCCCTACAGTCGCAGGAGAGTGTCTGGAGCCTAATTCGGGGTGCAGGCAGTAATACACAATGTTGCATATGGCCAATACAGGGTCCGTAACCACACCGTTTGACCTTCATGTTGCATTTCCCATCTACAATTTCATCACAGACCTTCAGTCTTGATTTTTTTTTCAACAGCTGGCTCTTAATACTGAGCCACTCAAGCTGTGTGAACAATATTATATTATTTCAAACAATAGATTGTGACTAATTGAGAACTGTAGTTTCATGTAATCATGCTGAATGTTATGGCTCATTGTAATGCTTAATTTATCCACATTTGTTAGATATAGCTTTGCAACCTTTTCCAGCTTGTTGATGTAATAAGAAATCCCCTGTGTTAGTGCCGTGATACAATTTCTCAAAAGTGAAGATGATTTTTGGGTTTATTTACAAAATGGAAAAAATCCATATTATGGACCAGAAATCATACAATTTTGATACAACTATAGAAGTACAACTATATTCCCTCCAAAAATGTAGTCTATGAAAGGAAAAATTGTAAACATCTAGACCCTGGTTTACTAATACTATGGACTGAAAAACGTATAATGCGGCAAGAAAATAATTACCTTAACAGCTGCACTTAGTGAATTTTACTGTGGTAATCTACAGTTTAAAGTAAGTATTATTGGAGCATTCCTTTAATATAACTCCATCATTATTACTTTGGTGAGTTTAAAATTAGTCATTTTAAGATTCACACTTATAGACTTCCCAGAGTATACAAACACAAATTACTAGCTTGCAGGCATGACATATGGCCCCTCCTAGCATTTGAGTACCAGCGACTTCATGGCTTTTGTAAAATGAGAATGAGAAACAGATTTAGAAAAGTGGCACATGGAAAAAGAAGGTCTGTGGGAGTTAAAGATACTGGGGAGTGTATTTTAAGGCTGTGTGTACAGATTTCTTTCAGGCTAGACCTGGACTTAATTATGAGCTCTTCCCGGTTAATGTGGGTATTATGTTCTGGTTTTGTTTGGCCCTCTTTTTGGGGCAGAGGATAAACAGGGTTTTGTGGGGGTATTTTGATTCCCTTTTCACAGCCTATGAGAACTCGGCTGTAGAGGTTGCTGTTGAAAAGAATACTATTACATACTCCAGAATAGAAGGGTTTGAAATTACACTGGACAAGGGGTGGGATTTTAGTGTCATTTAAGGTCCACCCTTTCCTGTTTTTCTCTTTTTCCTCTCCTTTCTTTTTTCTGTTCGGTGCAGTGGTCTTTTCTATCACAAGCATCTGGCTACATTGCCTGCTTATACCATTCTGGCAAAACTTGTTGCAATAAATTTGTATGGAGCGCTGTACTGCTTAGTAAGCAGAATTACAGAACCTCATGATCAGGCGTGGTGCCAAAGATGGGCAAAAGGGGACATTATGCCTTCTAGATTTAGGTCCGCCCTCTTACTTTTGTATATGATTATTCATATACATTATTCATATGGTGACCCTTGATGCACTAATGCTATAGATTAAGGCTGGTCAATTTGTATGTCAGTCACACTGTTTCTTGCTGTAAGAATAGACTAAGACAATAGTGGATGGACCCTGTTTGTTTTGACTGCACAACCCAGGACAGTTTAAACACAATTGAAAATGACTGTGAAAATAAAAGAGAGAGACAAAAACTTTATTTTTCCCATCTCACAGAGTCAACTAAAATGATCTGGATGACAAAGCTTTATAAACGGTAAGTTCCACTGATTCAGGTGATGACTGATTTATTCAGCATTACATGTAGACAATTCTATTAAAAAGAAAATCTAATGATTTTTATGATTATGCTCAGTTAGTGGTATTGTACTACTGTGGTAAAAGTATTTCTTTGGTTTATTTGCACATGTGACTTTTTTTTCATAATTGCCTTGTTTGGTTGTCTGTTATGCACAGATGTTTGTGTATTTCACTTTGATCATGCTTTTAACTAAATGCACCCAGGCATGCTCATCAATATTCTTTAGACTCAAAAAGTACTTTATCACACTACATGTATGCAATGCCTGAGATCACGGAGTACAGTGAGGAACCCCTGAGGAACTCCTGTAATAATCCGATAAAGTGATAAAAGTAAGTCTCACTGTGCATACATGGTAGGATCAATCTTGTTAATATGAAGAGAACCAGGCAAGCACATGACCCAAAATGACCAAGTTAGCAAGCATGGAGATAAGAATCTGACAATTTACAGTGTCAAATACAGCAGACAGGCCCAGAAGTATAAGCACTGAAAAATGTAATTTTTTTTTAAAACGTAATTATTTGTCAGGTACTATTATGCAGAGCAACTCATAAAATTAAGCAAATGATCGATGATTCAAACATTCATTATGTTTTCCATGGCTTTGTAAAGTGTTTCAGTTAATGCGAGGGGAGCAGTTTCTATTGAATGACTTGAAAAAAGACTGGTTGATATCAAAGAATAGGACAACTGTCCAAGTACAGCACACCTGAAGCTTTTGGACAGGAAGAAGAGGATAGAAACATTAGGACGTGACCTGAGCTTTTTCAGTATAGGTGAAACTTCAGCCACCTTGAACAGAGAAGGAACCAAGCCAGATGTTAATGACATGTTTATCGACGTTGTGGCTTATGGTGCAAGGTTGCTGGCCTGACGATTTTTAAATGGTAGTGAATCCAGGGGGCAGGCTGTCTGATACAGTGACTTGTGGTCATTAGTTGTCACGACATCCTCAGTACATTGTTTAAATGTTAAGAATGTTGAGTGGTGAGCATAGGTTTGCCTCACCTTGCTAATTACAGAACTGAATGTGTAAGATAAATTATATAAGAAAATACTGTAAAAAGATGGGCACAATCGAGACCCATTTATTTGGATTTAGATTGTATTGTTTTATATTTAATACTGTGTTCGGTCGCTGAATATTCAACTGAGCTAAATCATCAGTGAAATACAGTTGTCCCAGTAGAGCTGTAAAAAAGCACATTCTGTAGCCGGCACACTAAAACACTAAATCCCTTCTGCATGACTGTTTGCATGTGTAACAGAGTGAAATTCCACCAAAGCTGTTCACCTCCACCCATTGAGTGTTAATGTGAACCATATGTGCGGTGTTCAATAACAGTTCCAGTCTGACATCACAGACTCCTCCCAAATGCAGGGTTCCTTTATCCCTGTTCAAGCCTTAACTGCCATTTTTACTCAGCTGTGCCCATGTGTTTTTCAGAAATGCCATGTAATTTTAAAGTAGCACAAGCCTAACAGTGTTTAACCAATTTCTTTCTGCCATTATATTGTTGGTCTCCCATTGTGTGGTGGGTTTCTAGTGGGTGTGCTCTCCCCTCTCCCTAGAATTAGTTTGTCCAGGAAGTCTGAAATTTACCATTAGTTCATTTGAGGTGTAGTGGTATTCGGGCTTGGAGTACCTACATACATTTAGTAAATGTCCATACACAGTTGATTCATAATTTCATTGTGCAGTCTTGAATTTCCTTATAATGCATGTTTTATTTTGTTCTTTAGTCAAAAGCTGAACAGCTTGAGTAAAAATTCAATTGAGGTAAATTCATTCTTTAATAATTTCTCTTTTCTAAAATGTCTTCGTGGCTAATACCTCGGACACATTTACATGACTGGTTATCAGAATGCTGTACTGTTCACATTACAGGATTTGTGTTCTCTAATCAGGAGTCTTTTTAGTTGTTATAGTTTGCACACTACGCAACTGATATGTGACGTGGGGGAGGGGGTGTCACACATTACACACATTATCTTTTGTGGAGTCCGCCTTCTCTCCAAACTACATTTTGTCAAAAAAACACATGCAAGAAGTGATTGGTCGGTGGGGAAAGAAAGAAAAGATCAGTGTCCCCTGCCTGTCAGCCGGTGGAAAATCAGGGATGAACTTGTAGTGTTAACATGATAAATCTACTATACAGTCAGACAACTCATATAAATAAATAGTCTTCACATAGCCTCTATGTCAAATAATATATATAATATAATCAAATCTTGTCATCATGCCTTACCTTTTGTCACATTACCCCATGAAAGTTTTCCCCATCTGTATTTACACACTATAGGTGTTGGTTGGTCGCATGTGACAACAATCTATTGTACGACAGTATGGCAAGAATGAATCCCCTGAAAATGTGAAAGCAAAAAAGCACTTTATATTAGGTCATAATAGGAATATTTGGTTTGATGGTTTAACTTTCTTGTTGGACTTTCAGTTGGACTTTAAGCACTATGTTTGATCAAACAGCAATCAGCACACAACATACAAAATACATAAGTGACTGTGGTGGCCTAGTGGTTAAAGTACTGGACTATGAACCAGAGGGTCAAAGGTTCAAATCAACCTCTGCCACAGTTGGGTCCCTGAGCAAAGCCCTTTACCCACAATAGACAGCTAAAGATGAGCTGGTTTTTCACCTTTCAAATGTCCACGACTAGAAAGTTCACAGAATTCACAAAAAATTATGTAGTGGCATAAGGATAGGAAGGCCTTAAGTGGCTAAGTCAGAGTGCTAATGAAAACACTCTCACAACATTAACTTTATTATGGATGATAATGTTTTTGTCTCCCTGTTCTCAGTGTATCTGTGTTATTGTAAAGAATAAAAAACTGC
>JAUZSU010181919.1:0-12520 GCA_034780255.1 Parotocinclus maculicauda | reverse complement strand
TCGGGATCAGGGCATAATCAAGGCAGTGGATATTAAGCCGTCCTACCGATGGCTCTGTAATGGCGACCGGCGAGGACAGCTGAACGCACCGGGGGAGGTAGGAACCCTAACAACTTGATGTTTGTCCTTTGTTTTTTTTAGACAGCAAATGTTTTTTATTACATCTAGACATGATGGATTACAAAAAAGTCAGCGTTAATGTTCTTCTCAAAAGACTTTTGTTTTCTGAGCGACTGAAATATCCTGACAATTTTCCTGTCTTTGCAAACTGAAAATTTCAGTTGTTCAACTGAAGTGGGCTTGGTCCTTCCAGATCCTTTCTTTTTGGCATCACCTGTTGTTTTAAAGCATTTACCTATTTTCCTAATAGCTGATAGTGAAGTAGGGATTTGTGGTGCCTTTAGGGCCGTGTAGGTCTCAGAACAGACAGCAACAAGTGCATGATATTATGTGTGTTTTAGAGTAGATTTTCTCACTCATACAACTTGGGACTGCATATTGTAAGATCTCTATATGTAGACATCTGGTTCTATCTAGACAACTAATGACTAATGTTTTAACAAAAGAATATTGTAGAACATATTTTGGAAGAATTTGACACCCAGATATGTTTAAGTTTTATATTAAACATTAAATTATTTTCATGATTTAGATTTGTGTACAAGGCACTGTGTATGTGTGATTGCCAGTTACACCCACAGCAGTTCAACAAGCATTGATGTGAAAATGGTGACACTGGTTTCAGAAGTGCATTGCCAATGCACTATTTCAAGAGCATTAGATTGACTTTTAATATCCATCATCATAACTTACAATCATTACTTCAGAATCACTACGAAACAACAAACAAACAAAAGCAAAAAGCTAGACATATGTGATGTTTACTGCATTAAGAATACTAAATACTGACCAATTCCATTTTTCTTCTGTTATTTAATTGTTTTTTTCTCCAGTTTTAATTATTGTTTGTTAAGGTTAAACTAATGGCTAACACATTTTCCTCTGGGACATGTGGAGCACCATTTACACTAAATACCTGTGTCCATACAGATGGGCTGACAGATAGGGCAGCAAGGAATGGCATTACTGCTACAGAGAAGAGGGCCAGTTATGCTTTCTTGGACTACTAGAAATGGATACTAGTAATCCCAGCTCAAACTGCTGCTATGAATGACTGGCTGAATGTTTTACTGTTACACCACTCGAGTGCATTGCAGTAATATTTAATCAAATCTGATAATGCAATCACAGATAGAAGAGTCGTGAGTTTTTTATTACTGAATAAATGTAACAGGACAAACTGAATGATCTAAACCATTGTGGGAGGCAGACTAAAATTTTATTTGCCACATTTAGGCAAATTATACTACACATCATGCAGACAGAAAAAAACACACATAATAACACTTTATCTACAGAAAGCACTTCAGTGTGTTTAAGTAAGTAGTAAATTCAGTTTTGCTTCAGATAATGACCACATTTCATGTTACTCATTAACAAAGAAAAAGCAATGTACAATATCCTGGCTCTGGTAATGTGTCCTATACTTTATTGGCTCACATATTTAATTCCGCAGCATTTATTTAAGTTCAAAGTAAAAAAAAACAAACATTTTATTTCAAATTGGCCAGTTATTGGCTTCATGACATATCTAAATGGAAAAGGCTACTGTGTTTGTCGTGTCTATGTAGAAAGGAGCATTTTAGTAAATCTGAACTGTTGAATATTGAAGAGAACATTTACTTTGTACTTTTGTGCTATGCACATGCGCTCTAAATTTACTCCTGTTTTGGAATCGTGCAGCAGGTGTTTTTTATTAATTCATGTGTATGTTTTCACTGGTAAAGGATTTGGGACATCCTCACAGAGGACACGCCATAACAGCAGCAACACACTCATGAACGAGCACAGTTACTTTATGGATATATTGTGTTCTAGTGTGTAAGCAATATGCCCCAGGTGAAAAGGCGCTAAAAGCGAAGGCTAGTGCTTTTTCTGTAGAATAAAACTAATGGAAGGGAAACAAAGTAAGCCTGCATGCACATGGATGTGTGTATGTGTGTGTGTGTGTGTCCATAGTAATACTTTAAACATTTAAGAATGTGAGTCCTCAAACAAAAGTACATATTACACACAATACTAATACAGTTAATAAGGTTGCAAAATTGAGGGTCATATTTGTTGTATTTGTAACAATATTAACTGCAGTAATACATTGTACAATGAAAGAGCTTTACAAAGGTTAATTTGTGTGTGTGTGTGTGTGTGTGTAAGGTTTAAAGATCAGTGTGAGGACCAACTATTCCTGAAAACGGTAGAAAGCAAAACATTTGCTTTATGTTACTGAGGTAAAAAAAAAACCCCAGATATTTTTATTTCACACATTGTCTGACTAGCATCTGCATTTGTAGCACTGTGCTGATATATAGTGGTTGAGTGGTAATGATGAATTACTTACTGGCTGGATCTTATTCATCTGCTTGATCAATGTGATCTGCCATTGTTTTTTCCAGGATGCTCAGCATTCACAATATTTCTGGGCCTATGTTCTTTTGTGTCTCACTTAAGATAATGTCACTATACTAATGTTATCCATCCCTCTACTCTCTTGATCGTCACTCAGTGCTTTTCATCAAACATTCAATCAGTTGTGGATAAGCATACATAAAGGTTATCAGTGGCTTTCAGTGATCACCAGCAAATATAACCCCTTTAAATGCATCACTGGAGATAGAACGCACCAACTTAGACCTGTGTTGACAAAAGCCTGTCAGATTAAAGTACTGCCACAGAAATGAAGACAGAGGAAAAACAACCCATTGTGTCTAGAGATATTAAAAATGTTCAGTGTTGTTGCTAAGGAAGTAAACAATGCTCTTGAAACAACGACTGAACTGTGTGATTTCCCCTGAATCTTGAGCACAAAACAACTCTCAGGAGAGGCAAAGAACTAAAGCAAATTTAGACTTTACAAGAGTACACAACTGAGGCTTGAAAGACTGATATTTACTCATGAGAAATAGGGCTTGGCCCAAACAAGCTGGACAGGAATTTAAGGTGCTGGTAAAGAAATAATTTTACAAATTTTTAAGTAATAATAAAGAAAATACATAAATGTATTTAATAAAAGGTGAAATTGTAGTATAGTAGAGCTTAATGATATACTTAATATACAGTGTACAGCAACCAGTCATATCACTAAAACCCTCTCCTTGTTTTTATACTCACTGTCCAGTTTATCAAAGTAAAAATATGAAAATCTCTTTTAAAAAAGAGTTAAGATACTCTGCCCACCTTTGCTCCTCAAAGACTGAGCCTTTTTTGGGACACTGCTTTTCTAGCAAATCATGATTATAATCATTTGTTGACATTACATCTCAAATTTTTTTGTAATGTTTTGCAGGCCTGAAATTATTTACCTAATTTTGTTATAATTTAATATACCTTTAAGTATTTATTTAATTAACATCTATGCCACCCATGGAGGTTGGGTCCCCTGCTGAGTCTTGGCCCTCCCAATGTTTCTTCCTACCACTTTCAGGGAGTTTTTTCCTTTCCACTGTCACCCTAGGCTTGCTTAACTTCTAGAATGCATGTTTATTAACAAATAAAATTAATATTTGGCTTTTTCACAATGTTCCAACTTTTTCTGATTAGTGGTTACATTTGAAAATTGAGTACACCTTCCTAATGAGCAAATTGTTTCAAAGCTATTTCATATAGCATTAAAGACATGACCATATCACTTTATTTTGTACACCTGTTCAACTGCTCCTTAACACAAATATCGAATCAACCAATCACATGCCAGCTGACAACTCAATACATTTAGGCATGTAAAATGGTTAAGAAAACCTCCTAAAGTTCTGTCTGAGCATCATAATGGGAAAGAAGGTCCAGGGTTCAAATCCCACCTCCCACATGTGTTAATGTTAGGTAAAATATCCAGTGATTTCTAAAAAGAAAATAGCCATATTAATGACAGGGGTTAGTGGAGAATGGAGACATGTTCAAGGTGATAAAAAGTTAACAGTAACCCAAACAATCAGTTGTTACAACCAAGGCATGAACTCTTGATTTCTGCTGCAACATTTGGGTGGTAGGGTCAGAATTAGGTGAAAACAATATGAAATCATAGATCCATCTGCCTTGTATCAGTAGTTCAGGCTGCTGGTTGTGGTGTAATGGTGTGGATAATATTTTCTTGGCACACTTTTGGCCCTTTAATACCAATTGAGCATTGTAAATGTCACAGCCTACTTTAATACCGCTGAACGCCATGGCTGTCCCTTTATGATCACAGAGTACCATCTTGTACGTGCCATGTCATAAAGCTCAATTCATCTGAAATTGTTTTTTGAACATAATAATGAGTTGCACAGTCACCAGATCTTAATCCAACAGAGCACCTTTGGGATGTGGTATAAGGGGAGATTCACAACATGGATAGGCAGCAGAAAAATCATCTGTAACAACTGAGTGATGATATCATGTCAGCATGGATCAAACTGTCTGAGGAATTGTCCCAGCATCTTGCTAAATTAATAATAATTAAGAATTAATACAGTTCTAAAGACAAAAGGATGGTCCAGTTCTATTACCAGCAATGACAGGTGAGTATTATGAATGAATAAGAAATAAACATTACTGCATAATGTCCGCTATTTGCCAGTAGACTTTTGCTCTGACTGATTGTTTCAATTAATAAAATTAGACACTAACATTTATACTCGGAGGCAACTTTATTAGGTACACTTGTTCAAGTGCTCGTTAAAGCAAATATCTAACCAACCAATCGCATACCAGCCATTTATTTAGGCATGCATACATGGTCAAGACAACCTGGTGAAGTTCACACTGATTTAAGTGACTTTAAACATTCCATGGTTGTTGGTGCTAGGGAGCCTCTGGGTGTTTTTAGAAACTGCTGATCATCTGGGATTTTCATGAAACATCCATCTCTAGGGTTTACAAAGAATGATCTTGAAAAAACAGTACTTTTTTGGCCACAAAAGCCTACTATAGTATATACTATACTAGAAGTCAGAAGAGAATATCCAAAATAGTTCAAGCTCATAAAAAGGTAGCAGCAGCTCAAATAACCATTCATACCAACCGCGATTAGGCAGAATTGTTCACCACCTTCAGTACAGCAATATTTAATGCTAGTCAATGTAATAATTATTAGTTTGCCACATGCTAGGTTCCTTTACAACATATTATTGTCAATGGATATATTCATGAGAGGGGAATGATTACAACTGCACTTATAAAACATACTCACACTGGTCCAAATAAAATGTGTGTCCTTGGAATATAAGAGGAAACAATAGAAAACCTGAAGGTCCATGCAGACATGGTGGGAACATACTAGTAAGCTAGTATGAATGAATGAAAGAATGCTAACTCCACACAGTTAGAGTCCATGGCTAAAATCAAACTGGGGGTCTATGGAGTTGTGTTGTAACAGCACAAACCACTTGCAGCAGCATTTCACCCACATAGTACGTTCTAGGAGGAGGAATAAATAAGCAAGTTATTTCAGTGCTGTATGATGCAAAGTAGTACCGAAAATGTTATGTGAGTTCAAATAGATCAAAGGTTCAAAGATTCAAATCACAGCTCTTCTTAATAGCTTCAAGAACTTTTTGGATACAAAGATACAAGTTCAAAAGTGTAAAAAGAGCCACCTTTTAGACAAGATACATCACGATTATATACTGGTGATAGAGCTTATTGGATGAGGGTTTCAGTGGCCATTTCAGCGACACACACAAGGTTATATCTTTACACAACATTATCTCAAGATTAGTCACATATATAGACTCAAGTCAATGTCAATTTAGAGTAATCACTTTACCTAAAGTGCATAACCTTATTGTTGTAAGGCAGTAGTGCTACCCACCAAGCCACTGTGTCAAGTGCACATTTGGATAGTAAGTTTTTGTGGAATTGTGTCTGACCAAGTTCACCTCTACATGGCAGCTGTTTACCCTATGGCAGAAAAGCACATAATGTAATGCACCATGTTGCATGGTGATTATATAGTTTCAGGAATGTGACAGCGATGTTTTATTGCTTACCTGACCTTAAACATACCTACATAGCCAAGCATCTCTGGGACAAGGTAAAACAAGATATGCCAGCTTTAAGATAAAGCTATCCTGAATTGAGCTGGATCTATAAGAATAATATAATACAGCAGAGCAATTTTAGCACCTAATTGAATCTATGCCATTATGAAGTTCTGCAATTAAATTCCAAAAGTAGTCCAACACACTAGATAGGTGTCTCTAATGCAGTGGCCACATATCTGACAGGTGAAGTGGTCATACCAAACATCCATGGGCCTGGAAATTTTAAAGGTGAGCTAAAGTCTGTTTATAAATAGGTTGCAAATGTAAGCTTGCATAACACAAAACCAGACTGTGTTCTTTTTTTCAGGTGTCAATCTTGTTAAGTTGTGATAACATTTCTATAAGTTATGTAGTGTTCAAAGAAGACATTTACTCCTGGACATTCGAGGTGTCTTGTATATGTATTTTAATTTTAAATAGAGTCACATTAATTTATGTTTGTGCCTCTAGTTTTTCAGATTAATAAAACAGGCATAAATAGGGCATGCAAAAAAGAATGTACTTGGTTACTGTAAGACAATGATCTAAGTTTCATGAAGCAGTAGCTTTAAGTAGTAAACAGCATGCTTATTTCTGTCACCCTATCAGTCACACAGATCTGTGCTTAGCACTGGTAATTGCACTAAAAAGATAATGTTAAGCAGGGAAATTTCTCCCTATCTTACACACCTAAACAAGCATGAAAGTGACATAAAACCCCTGCAACATAATTATGAAAAATGCTGAAACTTGCTGTAATAGACATCTTCACGGTTCAAACCTAAATGTAAACAAAGTTATGCTAATTTGTGCTGCAGTCATGCTTTATGGTTCCTGTGATTTAATGAGTGCCTTGTGCATATAATTACTGTAATTGGTAACATCTTCCAACAGGATTTAAATGTATTAACATTAGTTATACATATTCAAGATATGCAAAGTAGATACTGGGATTAATTGTTTTTATTTACTTAAGACATGTGATGCTCAAAAATACTTTGTTTATTACATTTTTTTCTTTAATCAGAAACATCAACATACAGTATAAGGTTCCCTCTTAATTACCATGCATCTTGGTTTTTCCAGCTGTTAAACGATGTTAAATTAGGCTATGACTGAAGAGATAATTAAATTAAATTCCAGCTGTTAATTTCCAGCACATACATCTTTGCTCCACTTTTCTGTAGGCTAAATAGAAAAGAAATCTGACCTATATTTTAGATGGCCTTTCTTATAAAGCTTGGACCATCATATTTTGTTGGCAAAAGAAAAGATTAATGATCAACAAGTCATTTTAACTAGTAAGGACTAACTCTGGGTTGAAAGTATGCAGCTATAAACGTAAATGCTGGTGTGACATTGCGTACAGATTGCCAAGTTGTGTATGCCAGTATTATACCCAAAAAAAAGCTTAAAGCACAACAATCTCTTTTTAAAGGACAAATTATCATAACCTTTAACAGCCCAAATATAAAAACTACAACAGTCACACATACAAAATATACTTTACAGAAGATGAATAGAGAGATGCCAAGAAAATAATGTATGTTTATATGTAGTTTTTTTGTTAAACATGCAAATACATATACATCAAGCTTTTCTAATCTCATCTGCAAAGAAACAACGTGGCTGCATGTCTTCATTCCACCCTAATCTTGGCAGCCATACATTCTGACCCACCCTAAACCAGTGATTTATTTAGAGATAAGACCGCTTATATAAAACAAATCCTTTATCTTACTAAAGTATCTTTTTCCTGTATTTTCCCTATTGTACTATATTATTCACTACATTCGATGTCAAAAACATTTCATAGTAATCACATAGTAATCACAAAACAGAGCGACATCATAAAACTGTCGCACTCAAGCCAGTGCTGTGCTCTTTTGTGAAGATTTTTTGTTGCAGTTTTTGGCTAGCACTACCCAAGAAATTAGTGCCTGCTGTGCTACTGCAGGCAAGGGGTTTAAACCTGAACACTGGCAGATTAGAGACAATAAGATTTTCTCTTGATTAGCACAGGCAGAAATATGAACAGAAGCTGTAAAGCAAGCTCAAGAGAAGCTTTACTGACATACTCTCTGTGGCTGAAATCTGCAAAAAAATACAGGTAGAGTAAGTCGGGGACTCCAATATGGCTGAATTGTCTGTGATGCTGTGAGGCAATATATATGAGATGGCCTATCATCCCCAACTTAATTAATTGCCTTAGAACCTGGCCTCATCTGGCTTCCACTGTGGTATGAGAACAGAAGACAAAAGGATGACACACGAGAGAGATACGAGTGAGAAGAAAAGATAAAGGGAGTGTCAGTTGTCTCCAATATTGAATATTATGCATTACACCCAGGAATTTCTAATGAACTCCTTCCAGTTTCATTTGAACTGTTATCAGAGGGCGATTTGATTTCGCCTTTGTATGTGTGATTATTGATTGTCCACAAAAAGATGGGGGGAAAACAACAAGTAATTAGTATTCACAGACACTTTGCTGGATTACTCTCAATACTGCTTTTATTAGCCTGAGAGTGAATGGGGGTGTGGGTGACTTCACATGCTGAGCTGAATAAGTAACAGGCACGTCTCAAGCCTTAAGGGCTTCATATGCTTATGTTCAAACTGATTAAGCGAAAAGAAGTAGGGCACAAGTGGACACTTGATGACGTTAACGCTTAGCTAGGTGTGCATTCACACATCGGGTACACCTGTAATAAAGTCCTCTGAAGCAGGCTTATTTTTCTAAACAGGACAAATAAGTCAGTGCTGGGAATTGCACCTGGCTGTGGCATTGTTATTGACGGTGTTGGATTAGGATGAGCTCTCGCCATGCAGCAGTGGCAGAAGGATGAGCACAGTGGGGACCAGGGCAGCACGCGCACTGTTTACTCACGCTAATCACTGCCTCCTTCATTCCCACAAACACTGATTACTGCAGCCACAGCGGGAGGCCTTCAGACTGAACGCTTCCTGCCTCTGCCACTTTAATTTGCTATTATGAAACTCACGACGCCACTGGCACATTAGCAATGTCACTCTGAGGCTCGTTCAGAGGCGGTTAATGGTAATTGGTTGCCAGAAGGTACTGAGTTACTGTTGTTTCCCAATTATGGCATTTTGAACTGGACATACAAAAGACCCTTCAAGAGAGAAATGTTTTTAAGAGTTAAAGATAAAAGTCTTGCCACACATGACCCAATGTGCAACTGCAGAAATTTTGCGTGCTTCTGATGGGAAAGTGACACTTAACTCAGACTAAATCAGCGAAGAAAAGGACTGAAAGAGAGACAAATTGGTTAAAGTCTAATTTCTGTTTGTAAGCTGACTATGGAGCTCTATTGGTCTGCTCGCTACATATGTCACCTCACGAAGCTCCGATGTCACACTGTACTGACTCGGCACTGACTTCATGGTCAGTTTCAAGTACTTCAAATGGAATTTACTCTGATAGCCCACTCAGAGTGCAAGTTTTGTGCATAAAATGCTCATAGCAACCTCTGAATTGAAGGCAGCACATGCCACTGGATGTTTGGCCTGTCTTTTAGGGCCCAATACACAAAATACTAAAGGTATCTGAAAACAGAAATGTGTCTATTGCTCAAGAGTTCAGTTGCAAAATATTTTGCTTAACATAGGCATCAGGACCTAAAAGTACTTAAAAGGTCATAGCTAGTGGTGCTGTTTGTAACTGACTGGTTGTAAATTCTGTTTCACACAGTATGCAAGATGGAACACTACTGATTTATTCACTTTCTTATCCACTTAATCCAGAACAGGGTTGCATGAAAGCTGGTGCCTAACTGGCAGCATAAGGCACAAGGCAAGGACAACCTTAGACAAAGTGCCAATTTTTTGTACTGCGCACGCACTCAAATACACATGTACACACACACACTATGACCTTTAGCATAATCAGTTAACCCAATGCATGTCTTTGGACTGTGGAAGGAAACCAATGTACCCAAAGTAAACCCACACAGACACAAGTAGTACATGCAAACTGCAATTTCCACAAACAAACAGACATACTTTTGATTTCATGGAGTGCTATGATTATGGAGGCTTTTAGAATAATATTGAGGGTTTATTTAATGTTTTATTTTGTCCAAAATAAAAAAAAAAACATTCTAAGCCATCGTCATTCATATTGCTTAATCAAAAACTTTCTAAGTTCTAGAGAGAGTTTATGAATACACAGTTGAATGCACCATTATTCCACTTCAACCATCTACAACTTCCCAGTTTCTAGAAACTGTTTTATTGTGGGATATGGATGACAAATTACTTGAAAACATCTTTTTATGGTTCTCTTGGTTACGATAAGGTACAGCCCTAAAAAGAACAAAAGTGCTTCCCCAATGCCTATGAGACGGTAACTACAGTATGTAGAGTACAGTGGGAGACTTCTTTTTCATGTGAAACAAATTCAGTATTTAAAAATATCTTAATGGCCCTTAAGAGAGAATGAGACAGTGAATATGCATTGTGAGCAGTGCACCTAATCAAAACAACCCTTTTAATTTATGCACATCTTCCCTGTACTTCAGGCTTGTCCAGGTGGGCCCATTGAAGCTCTGATGGATGGCTGGCCTTCGGGCTCAACTGTCTCATGTCAACTTGGGATGGCTGTATTGATTACACCTGCTGCCAGTCTTCCCCAGGACTGCCAATAAGCCCTATCAGGCATTCAGTAAGGTAGAGCCGTGCCAAAATGAAGGCATCAATCTGCAATCAGCAAGCTTGAGGTGTCTCTGCTTCAGCATGAGCGATCACTAGGCGGCCCTGCACTTACTGACAGAGAGACCTGCCCATCCCCCTGCAACTCCTGCACACACACACACACACACATACGCAAAGCTGCTATACAGTTTAAGTATGTGCTTTTTTCCTGGATGTTGGTCGTCAGCAGCTTGATCAGGCTTTAAAGCGATTTAAAAGAAGGCAGGAGATAAGCTGCTAAAGTGACCACCATCTAAGAGAAAAAGGAAAAAAAACGAATCTATTTGAAAATAATTACTCTAGTATAGTAATTACTCTACTTTTATGTTTGTCTGTAGCTGACTTTGATATAGATATATTTATATGTAGATCACAGTAATCCAAAAAATGGGCAACCACCTATTACACAAATACACGTATCCCCGGATATTCAGGACAGAACTGCAGTGTGTGTGATGTTAATGCGGCAGTGAAAAAAAAAACACCACACTAATCCAGACAACAAACAATCCTAGACTGTAATTAATTCAGCAAAACTCTTATTGTAGAATCGAAGATTATGGTGTGCAAATGGCTGCATAATTATACATGAAAAGTTACACAATTACAGCTACACTCTCTAATTCCACTAAAACAGGTGCATAAATATATGCAAATTAGCACAAGACCTATAATCACTTATATATTTCAATGGCGCTGAGAACTTGGGGGAGCAATTCTTGTCTCATCACTTGTGAATGACAAAAGATAAGGTACACCCCTTGTACCTTGTTTGGTGGAGAAGTACCTATTTCCACAGAACTATGCAGGAACAAAGGTCTTCTATTTTGGTTACATAAAATTGAATCCTGGAAAAATAACTGAATTGTATTAATTTAGTGGTATTGCATTTGTATTCAGGAGCTCACATGGAAATGTTGCTCAAATTATTTCTCATTTATATCTATTAGATATAACAGTGAATAGCATTTAGTTTCATTTAGGAAATGGTGTAATGTAATCAAAAGAACCAAATCAAAAGTTAGTTACCCCACACCCCCAGTTACAAAAAACTTTATAATATTTAGCAGCTGCCCATATCCAGAGTGAATTAACTTGCCATGCCTGGATAGTATTCTCCATTTAGTTAGCCTCTAACAGCAATACACCTGCAGTAGTGGCTAGTATTAATTTCTGCTTGTTAGGTTAATTGGTGTTTCCAAAGTGCCCTTAATTAGAAAGAAAGCGTGTATGAGTGTGTGTGTGTGTGTGTGTGTGTGTGTGTGAGAGTGTGTGTGTGTGTGTAAGTGTGAGTGTATGTGGATTGGCACTCTGTCTATAGTTGATGCAGCCTTGTGCCCTGTGACCCTGATTAGGATAAGCGGATAAGTCATTGAAAATAAATGTTTACCTAACTGGCAAGGTTTTGGGAGGTGGGATGTAGATGGAGACTTTCCAAAACAATGCACAATATATAGTGTGTGGTGAGAACATCAAGAGCAGAAATATTGGATCATATTATAGATTACATGGCTATTTAAAAAAAAACCATAAATTAATTAAGCAATAACTTCTAAGTCAGGTTAGTCAGTTAGAAGGGCCTGACTGCACACCACTGACATAAAGAATTATATATATATATATACACACATACAAACATACATAAACACATATATACATATAAATATTTATATATATACACACACACA
>JAUZSU010181908.1:0-12521 GCA_034780255.1 Parotocinclus maculicauda | reverse complement strand
GATTTCTTAGTTTTTTATTTTTAATAAATTTTCAGAACTCTCAAAAAACCTTTTTTCACATGGTCATAATGGGGTATGTTGTGTAGAATTTTGAGGAAAGAGATTAATTTAATACAATTTAGAATAAGGCTGTAACATAACAAAATGTGGAAAAAGTGAAGCGCTGTGAATACTTTCCGGATGCACTGTATGTATATAGCAGTGATGAAATCACATTTTGAAAATTGTCATGAATTACCTATAATAAAACATAACTGTACATTTAAATTGTAACGCCGGAATAAAGGTGCGGAGGCAAACGCTGGATGCAGGGCAGGCAGGGGTTTATTAAATAATCCAAACAGAACTTACAACAGAAAGTAACCCAACGCAACACAAACAGAGTCCAAACAGAAACAGAAACAAAGCTTCGCGCCCGTACACGCTCAGCACGAGCTTATATACGGGCGCAGAAGCAGTCTCAGCTGGGGATCATCAAGGATGCACGGCCGCGCCAAATGATGCAGCCTGTGGGCGTGACATAAATAAACAGCAAAATGTATGCAGAAGTTTTAGCATCTCTACTTGGATTAAAGATTGTATTTATTCTTTAAAGGAAAAAAAAACATTAAACGTCTTTGCAGAGGACGAATATAAATATAACATATCTATATGTTATATTAAATGAGCAAAGTTACAAATACTGGAAAAATGAATTGCATTTTTTAATGCTGGGGAAGTTTTTCAGATGATCCCTTACTGTGTTTTGTAAATAACATAACGGATGTAAAAGCGTAACTGACTTTCATAGATCATTCATAGAAATGGACTAATCATTCATTGAAATTTGCAGTAATGTCACATTTGATGTTAATTCTGGTTGTCAGCTCTGTTCATGCCATCTGATCAAGGCTATGCAAAGTCTTGCATACCACTGCAATATTTTAATCCATCAAAGACCAAAAAGAATCTTTAGCCATTACAAATATCACAGTTGATTACATTTATTTATTTGGAATGTGATTTTTATTTGATTAACTCACTTACAACAGCTACACAAATAGAATAGCAACCCTTAAAGTAAAGTTGAAAAAATAAATAATTTAATGAATTTTAAAAATCTATTTTTAAAAAACGGATGCCTTTAGGCTCCAAACCTTAATCATATATCAAAAGTAGTAAGACAAAACTAACTTAGTGCAAGTCAATATGGTTCAATATGTCCTAAAACAGCACCACCTTTCCATAATATATTTACTATTCATTAACTTAATTGTCTAGCTTTCAAGTTTTAAAAAGGTGTAAAGTTTTTGAAGCATTTCATACATTCTAGGAGATCAGCTGTAATTTAGCTTTGCAGTGTTCCTAATGGTTTCTGCTAAAAAGTTTATTTCTGAGAAGGATAGTGATACTTAGGCAAGCTTAAGTGCAGAGGAAGAATTACACATAATGATAGGATAATATTGGTTGTACTATATTAAACCCTTTCATGCATGGTGTCCACTACAGTGTACAGATATTCATTCATTTTAAGCTACGTGAATTGCAATTTTTGTTCCAAAACAACAGAGGGGCGTCTCCTAAACCATTACTGTACTACTGTAATACCATTGTCTTTATTAATATTTGTTACCCTGAAATATTGCATCATAGATCTAAAATGGCGGCTGGCAGTGTACATGATCATGTAACCACTGGAATATCTGTAAAATCTTTATATTCTACTAAGAGCATGCAGGTACAAAAATATTTTTTAAATAATAATGTTGTAGGGAATATGTTTATAAAAGTTAAATCAATGTAGGTTTTGCACTTCTTTTTCTATGAATGAAAATGTAACTGTCCACTGTAGTGGACGTCAATGGTTATATTTTATTCATGAGGTCACCGTCTTTTAATTGGGTAAAACAGAATTGGGTAATAAATATTATGAATTATTATTTATCTTTATACATAAAAAAACACAATTATAAATGAATACATCATATATTATAGAATATATGTTATATTATAGTATATTTTTGTAACTAGACACTGCCTATGTGCACATGTGTATTCGTGGGTGTACAGAATGATCCCATGTAAGAACATTGAGAGTGTATGCCTGTCTGTTTGTGTGTGTATGTGTGTTTGCTTGAGTGCATGGTAACATGCATGCATCCACCGATTGTCGAGACGAAATTTGCACGAAAAAAACAAAGTACGTTTGCCACACTTGATGAAAAACTACAAGCATTTGCATTAAAATTCAGTTTGATTCAGTTTCACACCTTCATGTTATATTTCAAATGAAATTTAGCAATAATGCTTACATAATGTAGCATATACATTACAATAATAATTTTTAATTAGTTATTTTGTGATCAGATCTTAATTTTCTCTCATTTAACAGATCATAAATTAATTTAAGTATTTACAATCTTACAGAGATGTAAATGTTTTAATGCCGAAGCCAAATTTTATGTTTTTGAATTTGATCGTTAATATGAATATCAAAGTGACAATAAATTACTATTTTGAAAGTTTTCTTTTTTAATATTAAATGGCATGTATTTGATTATTTATTCAAATGATTTTCTACCTGACTCTTATAAAAAAAGAGTTATTACTAAAGTACATTTTAAACCGTTAATGCATAGTGTCCACTACAGTGGACAGTTGTGTATCTTCATCAAAATTATAGATATAAAACAAAATCTATTGTTCATGTCTTAAATCTTGTTTGGGAGTAATTAAATAAAAAAAATTCCATCTCAGTTGTTTCAAAATTTATGCATGAAAAGGAATGTGAATATAAAACAGGCACATTTTGTTAAACCTACTGTGAAATGTGAGAAGATAAAGCAGAACATGAGATTACCAGCTTGTAACCATAAACTGGTACTCGTGTACTGGTTTTGGCCTCTGGGTAGCATTGTGGAGTGAAATCAGTCTGCTAGGGAATTCCTGGAGAGGAAAGTCCTCCATTATAATTAAGTATTTGTGTGCAAATCTAAACTTAACCTCGGTGCACAAGAGTGAAAGATGAAAAGCACCATCAATATTATTACCATCTACAAGTCCAAAGGCCAGGGGCAGCATTAATGCAGAACAGTACATTAAGATTTTACAGCATCATTAAGTCCTTCAAGATGACATATTTTCCAGGTATGTCCATGCATTTATCAGTTAAATCATAAAAAGTTAGGAATTAAATATGGAAATCATCTTTCAAACATTTTCTCACACAATTTTTGTCAACTGGTGATCATCTGACCACCTTTGTTCCTCAAAGCCTCAGCTTTTTATGGGCACTGTTTTTGTACCAAATCATGATTACAATGACATGCTGACACCACCAGTTTAAAATTACATCATACATTAAATTTTATTATTAGCCGTAAATTGCCCCATCCCAACTTTTTTTTTTTTTATGTGTTAACGTCCAGGAATTGATGTTCATTAGCAAAACAGTGTTCCCTCACCACTTCGCGGTTCACCTTTTACGGACTCGTGGGTTTTCAAAATATATTAATGGAAGAAATATATTGCAGATTTTCGCTGTTTCAAGCCCTACGATGCCACCCAAACATTCTGCAAGTTCTACAGCTGAAATAGTGTATAAATACTTAAATAAATATAGCGTCCCTACGTTTATCGCGGGTGGTCCTGAAACGTAACTCCTGCGATAAACGAGGGAACTCTGTATATTTCGTTTCAACACAAATCAAGCTGTTTTGTATATGATGTTTTAGTGATTTTAGATGTGTTTATTAGTCGATATTTCCTTTTCTATTTACTCAGCATTACTCCAGGTCACTTTCTCTTTTAACTTGCCCCAAGATTTCTGTTATTTCTTCTATTTTCACTCTCTTAGTGTCTTTTCTGCTCTTTTCACTATTTATGTTTTTCTTACACTGATATGGTTATATGAATTTCCCCATGTTGTTTCCACAATTCTGCTTTACTTTGACACTGTTGTGATTTCATGGACCATTAAACCATACTCAGGCACGCTTGAAGAGGAGGGCTTGGCGGGGAGCAAAAAGTCAGACGTCTTATGCAGCACATGTGGCTGAAATCGCTGCAGGCTTAATCAATAAATCTGTTATAAGGCGCATGAAAGGGTTATGTGTCAGCATGCCCAAAAATAACTCAAAAAGCCACAAATCAGCACAACTATGAAATTGTGCTTTACTTTTTCAGGTGCAAGTTGTTTATGCTGAAGGCGGGTGGGTTGGCAATTGTGCTCTGACACGGTACAAGGCAACCAGGCACAGTGTGTGTACTCCCTAACTGTAAATAGCCCTTTGGGGGCCATTGACCCTTACGCAACTTCAGTGTAACTTTCACAATTTTTACGGCTTTCACAACTCGTTTTCATTAATTCAGTCAAACACATATGCGCACAGGCACGCACACACACACACACGCACATACGCACACATTTGTCAAACAAATCCCTCACATTTCGCTAGCCCTCAACAAAGGTCCTGCGATTCTAGTATGGAACCAATATGCTAAAACCCGTGGAGCAACTTTGTGATTTACACAGATTAGTTCCTCATCAGCTAGGGCAGTGCTTCTGTTAAAGATCCAGATCAGCGTTGGTGATTGCACAACCTGTTAAAACCTGTTTGAAGTGCATAGATCAACTGGGTGGCATAAACTAGAAGATGCCAAATCTATCAGTGCAAGGGGCATTCATCAAGACCTAGTTCCCTGTTAGTCTAGTCATCTTTAACTATGTTGTGTCATGACCTCACAGAAGGATGCAGCCTATTCAAGGAAACCATAATTTTGGAAACTGTGTTTGTCACCTTACAAACTGTAGCCTGCAAGATGGCGTCAAAGCCACCTTCAGGCGCGTCTCTGTTGCGAGAGATTTCTTGCTTTGTAACTTCCTCAGTAAAGCGATTCACTTCTTTTGTCAGTGACAGAACATTCTTGTAACCGAACTGCGGTGCACAGGTAGTCGAAATACTACAACAATGGACAGAAATAAACTTTTAGACCAATACAGGATTTAAGAGCAGTCTTAAATATTATATAATTGAGTCTGAATATTTCATAAGATACGTTGACCAAGAGCATGTCTTATACAAACTCACCTTAAACAAGGATTCTTTATGGCATCTGCTGAACCTATGAACATGTATGGCGAGACAGTTTTGTCCACAAATGCCCCAAACCCCATTTGAAGATCTTTAGTGGTGCTACCCATTGCAGCAGCCAGATTGTTGCCAAGAATTTTTAGATTGGCTAAGTCATCTTTCATAGAATATGACAGGTCCATCAGGTAGTAGAGGTCTACTGGGTAGTCGGCCACCTGTCGAACGGACACTGTGAACTGCTGTGGGTCACCTGATTGTATCAAACAGAGGATATTGATATTATAATGGGAGTATAGAGAAACTAGAAAAGACCTAAATTAGATTTGAATGGGCACACCCAAAATGTGACCAATAGTGTAGCAAATTATATTATACAAATGTACCTGGCCGAAGGGTTAGGCGGATTTGCTGTGGTTGAATCTGAGTGACGATGCCGGTGCCCTGCTGGCTGAGGGGACGGTTTTCTTGTAGTGTCAAGCTACTGACTGGATACTCAATAAAATTTAAGCCACAATTATTCTGCAATAAGTTGGACTGTAGATCGCAGCGGGAAACACTGGCACCGCCCAGACCCAAGTCCTGGCCACACAAATGCACACACAAATACATTATTGCCATTCTTAACTTGAGCTTAACTGATCACCATGGCAATAATAGTTACACTTAGTTCAAATGTGTGAGATGGACACAATCCTTATAATCACTACATCTATGATTGCAAAATGTGACTGAAGGCTCTTCTTCTTCAAACTTATTATCAATATGCAGAACTACGCAACAGATCCCACTAAATGTTCCACTTTTGCATAAAAATGGTTTACAAGGCAAGTGCATATTAAAGTTACTGAAGCTGAGTAGCACTGTGGGTTACTGTGGAATAAAGTGGGTTTATTATGTAACGTTATTAGAGACAGACAGCAGGAACATGTGGAACTGTGGTGGCCTAGTGGTTAAGGTACTAAACTATGGACCAGAATGTCTATGGTTCAAATCCCACCTCTGCCACAGTTGGGTCCCTGAGCAAGGCCCTTAACCCACTATTGCTTGGATTGTAAGATTGCATCAGTTGTAAGACGCTCTGGATAAAGGCGTCTGCTAAATGACGAAAATGTAAGATGTAGAACAATGTATGCAAATTCTACATTTTAGAACTAAATACTCCTGTGCAAGAAAACCTCCACAACACCTAACTCACCAAAGTCACACCTCCCTAATTGACATCACTGGCTCATTATTAGGATTTAAACATAACTTTTTTTTAAATATATAAATGATGCGCTGCAAATTCCACCAATACATAGAACAGGTAACGTCACTGTTATGCACTAGAAATACTACAGATAACATCAGTAAGAGTGCTTCGCTGTACAAGCATTTTAGAAACTATAGGAATAATATGAATATAATTTACTTTAGCATGAATAAGAGGCATGTTTTGATATTTATACTGTACTGAAAGATTATACTAACTGGTTTAAAGCACCAGGCACAAGATGGATGAATGGACAAACATTCTTTGCAGGTCGCCACACCACTGGATGTGCATATGTTTGAACCTGGGAACACACACAGTAACACACACGTAAGAAAATACTTTACCATTCCTTTTAAGGTTTAAGGGCATGTTTTTGAATCTCTCCAGCATGTTGTGTCATGCACACTGCACCACTGATAGACATATAATTCACACTTCTCCATTATGGCTGAGACTACCAGCATTTGTTGTACATTGTCTGCATTACAGTGTGGGGCCACATTTATTTAATTACATTAAAATACGCTTTATAGGACATATCACAGTATTTAATTTGGTACAAATAAAACAGTGGAGCTATATTATAGAGGGCTAACCAACCAAATATGAACAGTTCTTTTTCAAAAATTATTATTATAATATATTGATATCACACTGTCCTTTCGGCCAGTCTTAATCCATGCTGTCAAACATCCACCCAGCGCTATGGATGAGATACACTAACAAAACAGACTTATCAGTAGAAATTGATATAATTACAATACTAAGAAAAACGATTAAAAATAAGGATAACCATACCTGAAACTGAAGAAACTGCTATTAAAATTGTCAGAACTGTCCAAAACTGAGGATAAAGTAACTCCATTTGTTACAAGAGAGGTGTTTTAGCTGATGTCACCTTGTTCACTTCCCCTGTATGAGTATGTCTGAGTGTGTTTCAGTAGTGTATGATTTTCCTCATTCTTTAGGGCACTTATGACTTCATGGGTGGAGAACCACTGGCTCATCCTCAGCATGTACAAATACCTTTTCCTCACACTCAAATGCTGTTCTAAGTTTGCACAGTATGTATTTATATGATAATCTGGTCTTACAACATCAATTGTGCCACATTCTAGAGAGTAATTCCAGTTCTGGTGAATTATTGTCAACTTCCTTTTGAAATTCAGTTGAATTTCTTGGATTTACCTGTGGCTTTGATCTTTTTAATTAGGACTTTCAGATACATTTTAGTTAATGCGGTTTTCTATACAATCAATATTAGAAAGTTTGGAACCTTCGGTGAAGGTGGCTAGTATCTCTCACTCTGACAGAACTATAAAATGTAACATTTCAAAACAATTTATTTAACAACACCCTGACTGTCATCCATGCATTTAGTAATTTGTACAACACAGCTGATTAGTCTGCTATAACACCTGAAGACTTTGAAGAACACAAAACAAGGAATCTGAGACACTCCTTAGTACAGGATCTCTCCATGGTCCTAAATCCTCAATGATTTAGTTCTTTCAGCAAATTTTCAGTGGTGGTTGAGTTAGGGAACTGGGATAACCATCTTAAAAGCAAGATTCTGCGATTCATGACACTGGAGAATATAAAACAAGGCATCTGAGAATTCCCCAGTGATCCTAAGTATTATCTCAAATATTGTCACTACAGTCTAAGTTAGGTGACTGGAATAATCAAACCAAACTCAGGATTCTCTCAACCACAAACCATTTTTGAGCATGAACCATGCTTTAAATCATTTACTCATGATAAAAAATGAGCCAGTTGTACCTTCTTGGCAGGTGGTCAGATCTTCATTTGAAATCTCCTGGTACTTTTTATAGTCCATGTAATGTACCAGTAAGGTTTCCAGAGCCTTTGAAGGAATAGCAGCTCCACAACATAACATATCTTCCACCATTTGTAACAGTTTGGATCAGTTTTTGTGTAATCATCCTTCCTTATTCCCCAAACCCACCTTGAGTCCTTGTTGTCAAAAAGCTCAGTGTTCAGATCTGACCACAGAACAAAATGTCCAATACGCTCTTGCACATTGTGTAATATCATCATAATGGGAAACATCTCATAGCTCTTTGATGGGCTATGGAATTTAAAATAAGCTTATATACAAATTTATAATACTACTCAGAAACTTTCAGTCTCAGATTCAGTCTCATTTCATCTCCTGGTGATGGCCGTAGTACAGTATGTATATTATTTTACTGTATATCAGGTTACTTCTTTTGTAGTTTATAGCTATTACAGCAATACTTGCTTAGTAATCAAACTAAAATATTAGATTAGAGTTTTTGGACCAGACACATAAACAAGTTTCTTCTTGCGGATTTAACTCCTAGTCTACACAAGCACCTGCAACAAAATCTTTTGATGACTTCCCACTGAGGACTGGTTTTAAAATCTATTTTGTTTTAAAAGCTATTTTGTGACTTATTTTTTCGCTTACTTAAATATTAGTATTGATTTAAAAAAGGATGGGTCCCTTTTTGAGTCTTGGTTCTCCCAAGGTTTCTTCCTTCTACTTTTAGGGAGTTTTTCCTTTCCACTGTAGCCCTAGGCTTACTCAACTTGGGATTGGCCTTTGAAGATAATATAAGATTGTAAAACTGCTTTTAGATAATGCACCATTGTAAAAAGCGTTATAGAAATAAATTTGACTTGACAAGGATGAGAGGTAGTAATGGTCAAATAGTAGCATGTATTTATCATTTCGGCTTAAACGCCACTCTGTACTGCCTGAATCATTTCACTTACTCAAGTTTCAACACATTTATTTTTCTAAAGATGAACGCACAGCAAATGACCGATGGCCGTGAGCTTTATTTTACTACCACATTCATTTTCTTACCCACATAATCATGAACATTTCAATTCGAAAGCATGTGCCTGAGATTATGACTGGGCTGACATGATATTGTAATATTTGTATCATAACCCTATATGAGATTTACACTATACATAAATGAACAGGACAAGTTACAAACTTTTGAAGCTGCCATGATGCAAAGACTAATAAGCTAGTTATGACCTGTTAGACTAAAACCTAATGCTACGCTAAAGTTACGAATGCAATCGACGTCATCGGGTTGACGCTTATTCCCACACTCACAAATGACGAGAACGAGTGTCGCCCTCTAGTGGTTCATTTGATAAATCGCGTCTAATCCTAACCAGTTCTCAAAGCATAAACCATACAGGACAACACCAGGCGCGTCGTATTTTGATAACATGTATAGATTTTAAAAGAATTACAACAAACTAATAAATGATAGAACAATGTAAAAATGTGTAAATGTATGTATTTGTATGTTAAAAACACACAATTACTATATATACTGGTGCAGCCAAGACCGAGATGACAAGAAGACCAGATTTATTTATTTTTTAATCATGTAAGAATAAAAAGAGGAAAATCTAAAAATAAATTATCTATGTAGGGTCTGGAACACTTTACTTTTATTGTACATGATATATTATAAAAAAGACATTTAATTATATAATTATATGAATAATAAGTATTATTATACATTATTATAATTATAATAAGTATATTTGTTCATATATTTTGTCAAAATGTAACATTGAAATAATATATGGTCTAAAATGATGAAATGCTTTAGATAAACTAAGGAACTGTAACTGTTGGAAGTAAATGATGATGGTGATTATGTTTCCCTTCTTCTGTCAAATTTACATGCAAAGTCACCAAATAAAGTCACCTAATTTGACAGCAACATCCATTCTATGCATTTGTATTATAAAATGTAAAACAGGCCTCAAACAAGAACTATCCTAAACTATACTAATTATATAAAGCAAGCTTTAAAATTGTTAAAAAATAGGTTGAATATAGTTCAAATAAAACATGTTCATTGACTGGATACTGTACAAGAAGAGCAGAACTTGTTTTTTCCCTGTTAGCCAGTCTATTTTGTTCATCCATGTAGAGAAAGGACTGGACTCACAGCCGTTTTTAGGGTCTTAGGGATATATTCAACTAATGATAGATTTGTCTGTATGTATCCCTATCATAGGGCAGCACGGTGGTTCGGTGAGTAGCACCCGGGTTCACTGTGTACTGTGATACAGTTTTGGAGGTTTTTCTTTTAGAAGAAAGGGTCAGGGTCTGTCATGATATGGGGGATAAAGTAGTTTATGCTTCTGTGAAGTTAGAATTAATAAAGAAAAGTACATCAACATTTCAGAGCAACCCATGCTGCCTTCAAGACAACATTTTTTCCAGGGACACTGATGCATTTTTCTATAAGGCAATGCACAAAAACATATGAACTAAAAAGACCCCAGTCTTTCTTTGAGATACATTGTTTCAAAACATTTTAATAATTGTATTATTTTCAATAATAAATCGTAGCCTTTTATGGATGCTGCTTTTGTACCAAATCATGTTTAGAATCACCTGTTGATACTGCATCACTAAAATATTTCTTTTTTTTATCAGATCACTAGACCTAAATTGCCCCTGTCCCTACTTTTTTTGGAATGTATTAAAGGCCTGAGATGCAGAAAAAGATGTTTATTCATGAAAGAAATGAAAGTTGAAAAACCTGAAATATTAAGGGTTTTATATTGTCTGCAATTAAATAAATAAAAGATTATATTTATTTTTTATTTGCATTTTCCATACTGGTCTAACTTTTTCTGATTTGGAGCTGTAGATACACAATACGAAGCTGGCATAATTTTAGCGCAGTATGTATTATACACATGACAGATTGTGTTGTGCCTTCAAATAAAAGAGAGTAAAAGATGAATGCAGCATGTGCTGTAATTTGGCTCTTGGATATGAAGAGCCAGCCTGCCTGGATGGTTTTGTATGACAGAGGATGTGAGGGTGACTGCTTTAATGCCAAAAAACTGAATGCAATCAGTTCTCTATCAGTTCACACACACACACGCACACACACGCACACACACGCAGACACACGCAGACACACGCACACACACACACACACACACACACACACACACACACGCAAAATCTCTAGCCTGTTGCTTAGTTACAGCCACCAGCATGTGCTGGAATCATATTGGAAATATTGGGTAGAAAGGTGAAGGGGCATTAAGGGAACTATGCGTTCGGTTTCAGAAGTAATGAAGTCATTGCTTACAGATCTACCACTATTATTCACTTCACCAGCTACAGTTCCAGTGAGTGAATGTTTCCCTCTTCATTTTTTTATATTTGTTTAATTAAAGAAATGGTCCGGCATTTTTAACCTAATCTTAATCGGTTACATCTGTACCATATATATGACCACCACTGACAATGACTCCCTGGATTGAGTGGAGAGTGGAGAGTAAACTCGTGAATGGCTACCACTATACCAGCAAAAGCAAAAGTAGCTCAAAAGGACTTTTGTCAAAACTTTACGTAGTAGTGACCTGATTGTGGTTTGGTCTTGTTTGAGACATGCTGAAGATCAGTAATCCAGGCAATCAAATCCCAAAATGCTAGCCATTTGTCCTGTTATTTTGATGATACCTGGGTTAAAGTGAAATCTCAGGAAGTACTACATCAACAATGTTAATTCAGTAGACAAACACATCAAGTTCACCAGAAAAGATGTGAAAAATAAAAGGTTAACCTTCATAGACTGTACAATTTTGATTGGAGATGGGGGATTATTGGGGGAATAGGGGAAAGCTGATGTATACAGTAAGCCAACACATATGGATCAGTATTTAAGGTTTGACTCTCATTCTCCATTGGAGCACAAACTAGGAGTCTTCAGGATTCTGTACAACCTAGCAAAAAGCCTCCCCACTGACCCAAGAAAGGTGTGAAATCTCACATTAAGCAGGCCCTGGATCAACATGGTTATCCTAACTGCGTTTTCATCAAAGCAAGGAAGGTGCCCAAACAGTGCTCACTCAAATCACAGATGCTTTACCAGAAAGGCCAGGAACACTATTCTAGTTCACCAGTTAAACCATCACCAGACAAGCACTAACCAGCATATAAGAACTTGGGATGGATATGGAATATGGAACTTATTGTATGGTCTTGCTAAATGACCAGCATACCAGCCCAGGAAAAAATGTACTTTGAAATTTGACAGTATAACCATGAAGTGGCCAAATTACCACCAAGATCCATAGTAGAACTGTAAAATATAATTTATGGTGAGTTCATAGCCAACCAAGTGTACAATTGTACTATAGCA
>JAUZSU010181897.1:0-12522 GCA_034780255.1 Parotocinclus maculicauda | reverse complement strand
CAAAAGGGGGGGGAGGAGGGGAGGATTTGGGCTTTTGATCATCTGTACTTAAAGCAGAGATTGAGAGTCTCAGGTGAACGACTGAGGGGTAATCTCTCTAAATCAGCCCCGCGTTCCTCAGACGTCGACGGGACGTTCGGACGGATAAAACCCTGAAAGATCTGCCAGACGGTTCCAGATGTGGACTCCAAAAAAAAAAAAAAACCCACCCTTGTTCAAGTCACGGCTCGCTCCGAGAGCGGCTGGAACGCGACGAGGAAACTTTGGACCACGTCTGGGGAACTTCTTGAGCTCTTTGAGGAGCAACGTTCATAGTTTGGGAGTCCTGTATCCTATACACATACTGGATTACACCTTTCACACAAGGTTCTGGTACTAGGAACCAGGAACCGTGCCGATTCAAACAACCGAGAGGCTACCAAACCAAGTTCTCAGTCCAAAAAAAAAAAAAAACACTAAAAAAAAGGTCTGGGTCACGACCAATACCCAGTCAAAGGTCTGGAGGAGCTGCAGATAATCAGACCGTCCATAATCTGATCAGACAAAATCTGGTAATAATCATAATTTTTAATAACAAAGCATCAGTTTTATACTGCTGGGTTGCCAGATTGTACGGGTAAAATCAGGTCCATTTTGTCTTTATGGTCTGTTTATTTAACTATAAGCTCATTAGTTTATGGATAACATCTAGGCTGCTTAAGGTTTCTACCCTAGAACGTCTAGAGTTTTTCCTTGCCACTGTCGCCCCAGGGTTGCTCAGATTTTTTTCCCCGCCCAACTGATTATCCGTTTTTTAGCCGATAAGACGAAAAGCACGAAATCAAGACCTTTTGTTTCCGGGACAGGGCTTGACGGGACCGATCTAGAACCGCTGGTCTGGTTTGGGTCGGTTCTCGCTTGGCAAAAAGTTCACAAACTCCCCAAATATTCATCAATCGAAGCTAAAAGGATCACAAAAAAACCCGGGCCGGGCCAAGTCATAAATAAACGGAGCCGCTTTTCTGGATGATAAATTTAAATTCTTCTCCAGGGGCCCAAATTTTACGGTAAAAAAAAAAAATCCTGGCAAGGCCTGAAACATGCACCTTATTTTTTTCTCTTTCACGGTTTGTCTTTCAAGCGCAACGTTTAATATTCACTTCAAATAAGAACATTTACGGCTTTTCTGCTCAATTTCCTGCCTCCTGTATTCAAACGCTTTTATTTCTCTCGTTCCCGGCGCAGTAAAGCTCGGGGCCGCTCCCTCGTCGGAACGTCCGAATCATGAGGGGAAAAGGGAGAGCGCCCCGCTGCCGAAAAACAAGCCGGTGGATTATTGCGGCGTAACTAGCAACGCTCGCGGCGGTGGCGCAAAGCTTCGGCGTTAGAACGAGTACAAATTATTAACGAGTCTCAAAACCTGCAGCTCTGGAGCCCCATAGGGTCCATATTACAGAACGCCAAAGGGGTCAGTCGGCTACAGAAAAGCTTTGAGAAACCTGGGTTTCTATCGGTCTTAACTGGGCTCATTCCCTCTTGGCTGTGTGCAGCCAGCGAGCCATTTATATTCGAGGGGTACCTCGGTTCTTATGGCAAAAATTCAGAATTCAGGGTGCGATTTCTGTTTTGTCTCTCATCGGGTACCTTTGAGTCTGGGTCCTCCCTTCTAAACTTTAGGGATTTTCCTCGCCCCTGTCGCCCCAGGCTTGTTCGGGATTGGATTTAAACGCAGTTTTAGAAAAAATGTTAAGTAAAGCTGCTTGTGAGGTCTGTAAAAAGCGCTACAGAGCTGAAATAATTGTGTCTCGTTGGTCTAGGGGTATGATTCTCGCTTCGGGTGTGAGAGGTCCCAGGTTCATATCCCGGACGAGCCCAGAAGGAGGTTACACTTTGGCTTCATCTGTCTGACTATGTGATGCAACAGACAGCTAATCTTGGTACTGTGGTAGCCTAGTGGTTAAGGCACTGGACTCTGAACCAGAAGGTCCAGGGTTCAAGGGCTCCTGCTAAATCCTGGAAATGTAAATAAGTACAAAAAACTCAAGAAATTTGGAGCTACATCATATCTTTAGATGACGATCACGTCAAATCGAGTCCCTTGTAATAAAAAAAATCCTTCCACAGCGCTCCGGTTTGACCCTGCGTGGCTCGGCTGATACCTAAAGCCATTAAGCCCCCCCACAGACACTGTTTGTGACCTGCAGGTGCACGGAGGGGTCTGGAGGCATGAGCTCCGTCTGTGGAATGCAAGGGCTTGAGATATTTGTAATCGCTTACCTACTCCAGTCAAAACAGCTGCACGCCAACTATACACATAACCCCGCTGCCCTGTTATAAACATCTCGCTCAGACTCGGCACGGCTTCTCACGTCAGGACCTCCGACGCCGATCTTCAAAACCCCGCTGCGTCCGCGCACCGAGGGCTCCGAGGTGAGAACTCCTAACAAGCACCAGGGCTTTCATCCCGGCCCGGGACGGGGACGTTAAAAAGCAGGGTCTGGGTGGGGGTGGAGGTGGAGCGGGGGAACATCTGGAAAGGCTCGTTAAGGCCTGTTCCTGCACCTAATTACGCTCGGTCGAGAGTCTGTTCCTTTGCTCCGGCGGGGCGACCGAGAACGGTAGCAAATTACCACGTTCCCACCAATGAAGCGCCGGGAGAACGGACCGGACCGGACCGGGCCCCGCCCGCGCGGGACGTCCCGGGCGTCCATTAAAATTTTTTTTAAAAAAGAGCCTGGATTGGGCCCGGGGCCGTTCCAGACCCCTGGCTGGGTGGCTCTCGTGTCTGGGTCGTGAAGCTCTTCTTTGTCATTAAGGCGGAAGTCCGCTCGCTTCCCTCGCCTCCAATTAGGTTCTCCGAGGAGAGCGAGGGCATCCTAAAGGGGTGTTTTAAATAATGACCATTCATCAAGAAGAGAGGGGGGGTGGGGGGGGTGAGAAGAAGAAGAAGAAGAAGAAGAGGGAAGAAAAAGTTTACGGCGCAGCTTTGAAAACTTCAGAGACAAAGCGATGAATCAGCTTTAAACAGATGGCCTTCATGATGGGCCACGTTGTTTGGGTGAGGGGAAGGGAGGCCAGACCTGCTGCAGGCCACGTTCAGAGGCGGGAGGCCCGGCTGGGCAGGATGTGCGCGCTTCGAGAAGGTGGGGGTGGGCGAGACTTCCCAGAAATGCCAAGGGCAGAGAGGTGGGGTGGCACCGCTTCATCATTCTCCATAATAACAACCAGGGTTCTGAAGCAGGTGAGCCCAAAAACAGAACTGTCCCACTTCTAGGACCTGGCTTTAACGGTCTTTAACGGTCCGGACCTTTACAGGAAAGCTTCCGGGAGTTCTCGTACTCGTACAAAAATCCAAACTTGGGCAGACGGGTTGTAAAAGCTGCTCACATTTACAGACGCAGTTCAGGCCGCGCTTAACGAACATCGGCAACGTTCTCTGATTTCTTGCAATGCAAAACATCTGAGATGCCACATGATGCCAGGTTGGCAGTACCAGGGCCCCAGAGCGTCTGATCACACAGCCAGGGGTCCGATTCATTAATAAAGCTCTTAAACAAAATCAGAAATGTTTTTATTTTTATTTATTTATTTATTTTAACCGAAGCTTCTTTTCTTTTTTGCACGTTTTCGTTTGGCTTCCCAGAGCACATGCTGTGGAAAGAAGCTCAGCTGCCATCCAAGTTTTTTTTTTGGGCCGTACCAAGCGCAGAAGTGTTACTTTTGGGAGCCAGAAAAGCTCGACGGCTTCGGAAAAAAGGAGGATTTTACCTGTCAATTAGGGCTCGTTCCGATTAAACGACTCGAGTGGCAGAAGAGGAGCCGCCCCCCTTTTGGTTCGTCGTTCGCAGACGAGAGGGCATGCGAAAAACGTGGCGCGAGAAAAACAAAAGGCAGGCAGGTACACGTCTGCCAAGTTTCAAAATATTTCTCCCGTTCCATAAACTTGGCCGGAGATACGACTAAAGGCTGCGAGCGATGGCTGACTCATCTTCGTGCCATAGCAGGTCGAGTTCTGATTAACGTACGGCCAAACGAGACAAGACGGATTCCCTTAGTCGGGTGTTAAACCTGCACATTTCGGTAGGTATTTTTGACGCGCGGTGTACGAACGTTTCCTTAAATAAACTTTTAAACGAAGAAAAAAAAAAACAAGTCCCCTGCAAATCAAAAACGCCTACAAACCGAGGTGTAAAATAGTCACCATTATTTTCAGAAAAAAAAAATTAAACAAAAAAAAAACCTTCAGCAAGTCGTTATAACGAGACGAGAAAAAATACCTGACGTCTAATAAATCAAATTTATATTTAATACCAAAATATCTAAAATCTCAGAACAGTATTTTTTCTAATAATCCTGCATCAGGAGCGGCGCCGGTGTTGCCAGATCTCGCCAAAGAAAGTAACAACCAAGTTCTAACATAGTATATATATAAAGTGCGTTTATTAGGCAACCCACATAACTTAGAACTTAGAACTAAAACAAAAGTCTAAAAAGTCTGTGACGTCTCAACTCTGGTGGGTTTAAGGGCAAATCTGGCAACCCTGTACATGTTTCATGGTACAAACTACAAGAATCACAAATATTTATGTAAATACCACACGGGGGCTCGATGAAACTAAAACGATACTTTAGCGCTACGACGACATGAAGTAGGATTTATTTTTTATCCTTTGTTCGCCTTAATAAATATTAAATAACCAAGTGTAAAAATGTCCAATCAATCAAAGTTCGGAACAACACGAAGATTTTAACGAGATTCTCTGGTGCCCGGCAATTAAAATAAAAGTTTAACATGGTCTAAATTGAAGCTGCTTATTTAACTTAAATGAAGTAACAAATTATTTTATTTTTTGAAAAAACCGAACAAGCTCGCTGATCTTTCAAGCCTCCTTAAATTTAAATTGATTTGTTAACTTAAAGAGATGTTAACACCAGAACAGAAAACGAACGCAAGGGCGCCCTCTATCATAAAAATAAGGCACCGTCATGCATCGTTACATCCCTATTATTAATAAAAAGCTAATTTACGCCCTAAAAAAGAACCATAAAAAAAAAACAATATTGACTATGGATCATGGATCTAAAAAAAAAATTAAAAAATTAAAAATACAAAAAAAAAGATATAATTTCTAAGGCCTAGGGCAACAGTGGAAAGAAAAAGCTCCCGAAACGTTATGAGACACAGAAAGGTTCCTGTTCTTTTTCGGGTGGCTCATATGGTTCCAGTAAAAAGTTCACAATGTCAGTTCACGCCAAGCTATGGTTTTTCTTAAGGGAGCGTTTGTGCATGTTGTTTGACGATCCCTAAAACCTTAATCCAGCAAAAAACAAAAAAAACAAAAAAAAACAAAAAAAAAAAAAGAGGATTCACTATTCACTACACCGGCCACTTTATTAGGCACACCTGCTCGGCTGCTTGTTCGAGCTTATTAAAAAGGAACAGCAACTCCCACTTGCTACAACCTTGAAGCACGTGGGCTACAGCACCAAGACAGCCACAAACTGGTAACCCAATACCTTGAGTATAAAAATATCAGCTGTAATTCGATATCGTTTTTAGCCGAAGATCGCGGTCTCAATTTTTAAAAATAAAATGCATTTTTGATTATTTTCTTTTCTAAGGCCTGGGGCGACAGCGGCAAGGAAAAGCTCCCGCAACGTTAACGAGACACAGAAAGGTTCCCGTCCTCTTGGGATGGCTCATATGGTTCCAGTAAGACTGAATTGTATCTAATTAAGAAGTTCACAGTGTCAGTTTGTGCATCTTGTTTGACGATCCCTAAAACCCTAATCCAGCAGGAGGCCTGGATCGGGCGGAGGATCGGATTCCTCCCAGTCTAAACGCAGGGCTGAAATAAATCCATTTCATTGCCAGTTTGGATCGTGGGTCGTATTTGGGGGGGGTGGGACGGTTCGGAGCAGAAGATGGCTTTGTTCTTTTGAAGATGAACCCTGTAACGGGGCGAACGGGCGCAGCTGCGTGCGTTAGGACACGTTTCACCCGGTTCCTCGTTCTCCAATTAGAGCGTAAATACGGATAAACAGAGGCAGGTCGGTCGGTGCAGCTGGGCCGCTCCGGACGCTCCGTCTAAAGCTCTCGTAAAAAACGGCGGGGGCTCCGGCGGGGCAGCACACCTGTGCCAGGGGAGAGAGACGACGAGGACGGAGCCTGCCCTGTCGAAAACACTGCCCTCCTCCCCCCTCCCCACCCCCCACGCAATAAACGCTCTGGAGCGGGGCCACGTGAGTAAACAGTTTATCACCCCCCCTCCCCCAACCGTAAAGATCAAAGGATGCCTGAACTCACAAAACGGGTCTGAGAGTCGTAAACTTGTGTGACTGCGCTCATTTGTTGCAGGTGCCCGCCCGGTGGGTGCCCGCTCGGTGGGCGCGCGACTCACCTTGGGCAGCATGGGCGTGGCTCGCTTGCTCTTCTTCTCGGACGGGTCGTCCAGCTGATCCGGCTCGAAGGTGTAGAGCTCGGTCAGTTCGTTCATGGTGAAGTGGCGCTCGATCTGCTGCTGGTCCACCACCCGGAACGACAACGACTGCTTGGTGACCTGCCGGTCGTAAATCTTGTCCTCCATGGTGCCCTGTCAGAGACGCGCCCGGTTTAGAGATCGACCGGACGCCGCTTCTACTAAAGGGGAGGTTTGGCGGTCCCTACCTGAGCCAGGAACCTGTAGACGAAGACGGTTTTGACCTGGCCGAAGCGGTACACCCTGAAGATGCTCTGGATGTCGTAGGACGGGTTCCACGAGGCGTCGAAGATGATCACGCGGTTCGCCGCCACCAGGTTGATCCCCAGCGACCCGGCTCTGGTGGAGATGAGGAACAGGCGACCCCTGGGCCAGAACACAAAAAAAAAAAAAAAATAAAAAAAAAAAAAAAAATCATCATCAGAGAGACGCACGCCGGCCACTTTATTAGGTACACCTGCTCATGACTTTAGTCACTGAGTCTGAGTATTTCAGAAACTGCTGAGGGTGAAAACGCCCAGACTTCGAGCGTATAGAAAGGGAACAGAAACCCAAATAAGCTCTCGTTACAACCTTGAGGCACGTAGGCTACAGCAGCATAACCAGCAGGACCTGTATGAATTCACGCCTACGGAAAACAAAGGCAGTGCGGCACAAGCGAGGTGTGCCTAATAAAGTGGCCAGTGAGTGTATGTGTATATGTATTGGTATACGTGTTTAGGGTTATGTTATTAGACGTGCATTCCAGTTAACAGTGCGTGACTGCCACCTGCTGTACCGGAGTGCAGAGTAAAGGCTTTAGGATTTCTAAAGGTTTAAAAATTTATTTATATTTAAAAACTACAAATAATTTTTTTTTTTTTTTAATCGCTCACAAACTAATGCGTTCTAAACAACACTAATCAATATCAAAAAGCTTATTCGGTTCATGGTCTCACCCCGGTCGTTTTGGTTCCTCTAAAGTTTTTTTAATTTATTTATTTCACCCAAGCACTCTGGATTAATTAGGCACCAGTAACGACCTTATTAATCGAGCGATTCCCATTTACACAAGGAGTGTGTTTACCGGACGTTACTGGAGTCGTTGAATTCCTCCGCCCATTTCTTCCTGGTCAGGGCGTTGGTGGAACCGTCCAGACGATAGTAGTCGATGTTCCTGAACCATTTCCCCTCACCTGAGAGGGACAGAGGACAAGATCAGAACCTGTGTGTGTGTGTGTGTGTGTGTGTGTGTGTGTGCTCCGTCATAACCTGCATTAGTGTGTGTTTCCAATTACTCCTCTGTGATCTTTTCATTACAAATTACAAAGCCTTAAGCAAACATTTTCAGCGGAATGAAAGAAGAAAAGAAAGAGAGAGAGAGAGAAGGTCTAATCATCCAATCATCAATGAAAGCAAAACCAGCTGCTGGAGTTTAATTAGGAAAACGACCTTCTGCCAGGGGCGGTGTGTGTGTGTGTGTGTGTGGGACTACATGCTCATCAGATGTGCCCCTAAATTAATCCACACGCCCCAAATCGGGTATTAAAACAAAAACAATCCAGGTGACACACCTGCATCGAAACGAAACGAAACAAACCGAACCGCTGTACCTTTATAAGGCGACTCCTTTCCCTCTTCTTTGGCTCTGCCTGCCAGCTCCAAAAAGTCCTCGATCAGGTCGAGCGAGATCAGCGACTGGCTGAAGACCAAACTGAGAGAAACACGGAGAGTGAACGATTCGGCCGTATCAGGACCAAGCGTCTTAGGACTGTTATCAGAACGTACAAACCCAAACGTGGTTCCTCCTGTGGATCAAGAGCTTTGGCATGATAAGGGGGGGTGGGGGGGTGGGGTTGGCAAAGCGGGTCGAGTCCGGGACTCGAGATTAGGGACTTATGAACAATAGTTCCTGATTTGTTATTTAAAAAATGTACGTATTATGATAATGTTGTCCACAAGTTGCCAGGTCAGCTTATTCCAAGCGAGCTTGGGTTTTATATATACTTTTATATTTATTTATTTATTTTTAATGGCAGGGGAATTAATATTTCATTATTTTGGGTTCGTTTCCTGAGCCTCATTCCCCGCCCCAACCTACCATTTCTCATTTCTGTGTTGTTCTAACCGCACTAAACCAGGCCGACCAATCAGAGCTTGGTTGCCGGGCGGAACAGCTCAGCTATATATAAGAGCTTATGGGCTGATTATAAAACATGGCTGTGAAAGAAAATGTGGTTAAATTAAGCTGAGATTGACAGTGATAAACGTTTTGATGTTTATCTAAGAGCAGTCTAGTCTGTTCAGGCTCGCAAATAAATAGACGACGCCAAAGAAATGCGCCGAAATCTCCGGGACGTCAAGAGAAGTGGAGTTTTTAGTGCGTTTAGACAAAAAAAAAAAAATAAATAAATAAATAAAGCACCCGCAGTGAAGGTTCTACTAGGTTAAAAAAGGCATGACAGACGGTCTGAAGATTTGTTCTGTTAATTTTATCTTACACTTTTTCCTCGACTTCTTCTGCCATGCGCAGAATCTCAAACAGCAGCGCGATTTTCCCTGAGTGTTCCAGGATCTCGGCGTCGGCTTCGCTCACAAACTCCTTATACCATTCGGGAGAGGGACTGCCCGGCCCCGAGTTACTGGGTCGAACTGAACACACACACACACACACACACACACACACACACACACACGTGAACATTTGTGTACAGCTGTGCAGAGATGAAGTGTATAGTTCATGATAGAAGCTAATTCTGATTCTCATTATATATAATTATAACCAAAACTGGAAAAGGAAACAGAATGTTTAAGTATCTAAAGTGGATTCCAGTTACTACATGGTCACTAGTTAAGTTACTGGACTCTGGACCAGAAGGTTAAGGGTTCAGATCCCACCTCTGCCAAAAGCAAGGCCCTTGCCCTTATTAACCCACGTTAAGACTGTATGAGTTGTGAATGTCTCTAGATGAGTCGACTAAATGATATAAATGAACCCAGTCCCACCAGAGTGCAGGAACTCCCTCCATCATTTAGTCACCAAGAGACGATGTGCCTCCAAGGACCTCCCACTGAGGACTGATTTTATCATCTATTTTATTTTACAAACTATTTTGTTACTTATTTTATTACCAACTTAAATATTAATATTGATTTAAATTATATTACTTACTTAATTTTACTATTAATATGATATACTTTTAAGTATTTACTTAATGAACATCTAATCCACCCATGGAGGTCGGTTCCCTTTTTGAGTCTTGGTTCCTCCCAAAGTTTCTTTCTTCTACATTCAGGGATTTTCCTTGCCACTGTCGCCCTAGGCTTGCTCAACTTAGAAAAAGCTCTACAGAAATAAACTTGGCTTGAATTTGACTATAAATGCAAACTATTTTACTGTCACTAGATCTAACTAATGTGAATAATAATTACCACACACACACACACACACACACACACACAGTTTAACCTTGAAGGACTTTAATGCAGAAAAGTTGAGTTCAGATGGAGGATGTTTCCTGCTGTCCATCAGCACAGTTAGTCCTCTCTCTCTGGCTGCAGGTCTGATATCAAAATAAAATGATGAAATCAGTGTGAATCACAAACATCTGCTCTGGATGACTTTATTTAGACCTTATTACCATTTTAGCCAGTGTACCGAAGGTGCCCCTGTATGTGGATGGTGGATAATATAACTGTAGGAGCTGCTCATGTTTGACCCCGTTCACCTGTTGTGTGTGTGTGTGTGCCCCCACAAAACATCTGCTCTCAAAACCTCCTTACAGCTAGATCAGTAGAAACGACCGTCCTGCTTCTCTCAATCCAGTGATGCTCCCTCCAAAAGGTATACTTCCCGAAAGTAGCCTCTAAGAGCCTTTTTATAGGGCAGCGCTATGGGGGTAGAAATTGATGCCCTCTAAGACCCAGTGTCTAACCGGAGTGTGCCTGTAATCATTTATATACCAAAACTTCATGGTGAGTGGACGTTGGGGGAGACAGAGCAGGTTTAGGACCGTGTTTGGATCAGCTGGAATAACTGCAGGTGAAGGTGATTGTTGGAGACTTAAATGTAATCCTGGGCTCTCTGGGTTGGTTCTTAGTCTAATCTCAATCTAATCTGTTCCATTCTACACACACAAACTAAACAGACACTTCAGCTCTGGTGATCTTCAGAATCCATGGATTATGGTGGTGATGGACTGAGTTACCTGCTAATTGTGTAATAACAGGTCAGCAGCTGCACAACCTGATGGATATGGAGACCATCCTCAGGAACACCTGATTCTGTAAAAACCAGTCCGCGTCCAAGCCGGTCTACGGTACCTTCAGACAGACGGATAAGAGAGCTGATGTTTAAGAGCAAACGTCGCTAAATGTGCAAATGCTTCAGTCACAGAGATTTACCTGTAAGTAGGAATTTTCCAGACCCTAACAGGTCTCCATCCAGATCTCTGAGCAGACCAGAGGAGTGCTTCCATGACCCGTTTGCTCCCTCTGATTGGTCAGGAGATCCTGATGGTCCCGGGTCTGCTGGCGAAACATCGCATGATGTCATGTTTGACCGAATCGCACTGAAGCTTTCTGGTTGACTTTCTTGTTTAAATGTGGAAATAAAGGACAATAGTAAGCAGTCGTACGTTTAAAGTTCTGGACGCAGCCAGAGCTGTGATAGCCATTACCAACCTTCACTTCTGACATCAGGGTTAGCATTATCTTCTAACATTCCATGTGCTACCACCTTGACCGAGTGGTTTGATTCGGCTGTTCGATCTGTTTGGATTTCTGCTGCTTCGGGAGTTTGGCAGGATTTTTTCTGAACCCTGCAGGAACTGGAGTCTTCGTTGCTTTTAGGGTTTCCACGCTGAGTGGACTTTCCCTTCCCTTTTCCTCCTTTAGCCTTTCTTTTTCTCCTACAACACATAGATCATTACATACATAAGCATCACTGTGTACGTCAAATAAAAAAGCTCCAGTGGTACTGGGGGATCATAGTTCTGCAGCTGTCATGTGATTTACAGAGGCGGCCCAACAATAGTAAGATAAACAAAAACACTAATTTAGTTTTAGGTTTACTTGTTAAATAAAAATTGTATCTGTGAGGGTCATAATAATAATTTCATCATAATAAAATGTAAAGGAATCGAGTTTGAGTTTTATAAATAGTGACCATGTAAGATCCCCAGCTTCTCTTTAGACCGGACGCTGTATTTTGACTCCAGAGTGACTGAAACCCTGCTAATAATCGTTATAGATAGACCATGGCGTTCTCTGCTCTGTCTTATTTGCCTTTAAGCTTTAACAGCACTTGTTGGTTCCTGGTATGTGACTGTCCGGATGGTACCGCACTTCAGAGTTCCACTTATTTTTTGTTAGCATTATGTTATTAATTAACATTTCAATTAGTGTTGGTTTCTTTTATCCATTCCCACACGTTTAAATATTCGGATGCACAGTAATGTCTGTCATGGTCCTGTCAGAGAATTTATGTTCCAGTAAGATTAAACATGTGTCGATGATCTGTTAGATCGGCTCCAGTTTCCTGGAAAATGGCAACATGGAGGCACAAATCGATCTCAGATCCACAGCCTGACAGAATAAAACATCAGATGGTACAGTAAACATGATCTGAATGATACCACAGAATGGAGAGGGATGCCTAGAAATGTTAGTGCAGGACAGTTCATGTTATAATGATCTGGTTCTGTTTTGGGTGGTTTGGAGTACCGACCTAAGTTCCAGTAAAGCCTAAGGAAAATCTCAGCACTGCAGTGTGTTTACAGAACCGTGGCTTTCAACCCTAGAAATGCTTTGAGTTTGGAACCATTTGAAAAAACTTGGTGATGCTCTAGGAGTGGGAAACGTGTCCAAAAATACAGTCGTAATCCTGACGTTTTGGGAGAAAATATATTTTTTAAAATAACACAACAGTTCAATCGCTTAACCCCATCCCCAAATGTCAGGGACCACAGAAGTTTGGTGGATGGAGATTCAATCTGTTGGGGACTGTGGTAGCTTAGTGGTTAAGGTACTGGACTATGGACCAGAAGGTCCAGGGTTCAAATCCCACCTCTGCCACAGTTGGGTC
>JAUZSU010181886.1:0-12522 GCA_034780255.1 Parotocinclus maculicauda | reverse complement strand
ACCTGCCCAGGCCAGAACCAACGGCACCGATGCAACACACATCCTCAGTTCCTCCGGGAGCTGCATTTTCTAGTTTTATTTACAATTCCTTTTTAGCGCATTTGTAAATAACTATAATTAGCCCTGTTTAATACTAATTTAATAACATTGTTTCTGTTTTAACCACTCATTCCTGGGCAGGATTGCAGGATGAGCAAAGAAGCAAAAAACAATCTCTCGAGACACAATGATAAACAGATTTGATATTCAGTTCTAAAAGTAAGTGTTCCATGGAGAACAGATGAAGCTTTTTCATAGGAGGAACTTAATTTATGGTTGGCGGTCGTCGTTCCTCTCCCCTGTCTCTGTTTCCGTCCTGCAGCCACACCAGGGCTCATTAAAATAGCAGCAGCACATCTGACAAAGTTAAGCACCCTTTGGCCTTCCCCAGAGTGACCCAGAGGACAGATATAAAGGGAGACGTTGTTGTTTGGTAAATACAAAGAGACCTTTGGTGTTACTTTGAGCCCCGAAGTGTCGGTGAGATTAAATGTAAAGTGTCTGAGACAGTTTTGAGATTATTAATGCGCACAAGAAAGGCTTCTGCCCAGAGGGAGGACACGTCCGGCTCTGTGTGGTCGTTCGCTTCTGGGGGTCCTCATTCTTCTCCGTTTTAACAGTTTGTGCGACAGATTTGGTGTTCACGTTTAAGACGTGACTCTGATAAAAATCCGTTTCTACTTTGTACGAGTTGAGACTTTTGTTATTGTTAAGAAGATAAAAGGCCACTCTTCGTAGTGCCTCAAAAGTCAAATCGACATCAAACCAAAGTGTTTATTATCCCACACAGAGAATTCGGACGGTTAAAACGAGCGACGCCGGTGCGTTTTAACATGCAGGACGTCCTCTCATCAGAACCGCGTTCCCGCTTTCTCATTTGATTCTCTCAGATTGTGAGCAATCGTCAAAAGACGGACGATTTAAACGTCACTTCCAATCCAGTGCCCAGATTTCAACGCTTTATCTCTCATTCCCGTGCCTCAGGCTTTTCCTCTCTCCATTCCTCATTCCCCTGTCCACCCTCCTTTTTTAGCTCTCTACCCCTCAGTCTCGGTCTTTGATTGAAAGGCAATGAGGCAGCTAACATGTGAAAAGCGAGAAATTTACTCGCTCTAAGTTCATGCGGTGGCCCTCTTTCAGGGGCGCACATTCACTCGCCTTGGAGGACAACAATATGGGCAGAGCCGGATAAAGACCTGCATAGCGAGCCGCCTTAGCGGAGACATGATGGGCCAGTTCACGGACCATTTGCTACCAATACTCCCCCCTTTCCCTTACCCCTCCCGCTTTCCCTTCTACCTACGCTCACCGCTGTGTCAGGGCAGTTGTGCAGGGCAGGTCCACCTGCAGGGGGCTGCAATTGAAATTCATCGATCTGGTCACAGTCTGTCCACGCTAACCTTTTCTACTTTTGCTCTACAACTTTTTCTAGATCATGTGACATTACGGCTATAGCTCTGTGACGTACGATCTAAAGCGAAGAGCGTCATAGCCAGACACGGGTTAAATCAGGGTTACGGGGCCGGGGGGGGCAGGGGCGTAGGGGTGCTTTGTAACTCAGGGGTCACTTTGGCTACCCTCTTTCAAATTTATTACTCAGAAAAATGAACCGTTTTACTATTTATTTATTTATTTATTTATTTTATTTTTTTTTACATTTCATGTAATTAACTCCCCTTCATTTTCTCCATCTGATCCTACTGTACAGATTCTTCACTATTTCTATGTTCGAAGTTAAAATATGAAAGAAATAATAGAAAAATAGTATAATTAGAATATATTAACATTAGCTGTACAGCTGCAAACGTACTCTAAACTTATTAAAATATCATATAATAGAAGTTACCTCCTTTGTTCCACGTTGTACCGTGAATGAAATGTGATTGGAGGTACGGGTTGTAGAGGCGCCCCACCCAATAAAAGCCGTCCAGCCTAAGATCTGGAGCACAATCGTACTCGAAATTGATTCTAAATAGGCAAACCTGCATTAAAGAAAACATATAAATGCTTGCAAGAAGCGTTTAAATCTGCTCAAACCACTTCAGAAGATTGAGGAGGCACCTCGTGTCCAAATATTAAACAAGTCTGAGTACCAAACAATCATAAAATCCAAAAGAATATTGGCAGTTCAGACAGGTAGCAGTAATAATATGAAATAATGAACATCCTACTGCAGCCAGAGTCACTGGAGGATTAAATAGCTCTTAGTTAACCAGTAAAATCAGCCAGTAGATTGTGTTATTTTTCTTTACACACACTATTAGAATAGCTATAAGACATGGTTTCCACCATGTACCTAATGGACCAGCCTGCTTTGCTCTGTATGTCAGAACCTCTCAGACAGAACTTAGGAAAATGGAAATCTCATTCCATCAAGTCAGAATTTCACATTTCACTTCGCTCTTTCCCGAACACTCTTATCATCTTATCTCGCGACTGAAAGCGTTCAGGCAGAAAATAAAGGCCGTCGTCTTTGCTGTTTAGTTCAAAGGAAATCAGAGGCGCTCGTTTAAACGCGTAGTCAAACGATGCAGATTAGTTATCGAGTGACGATGTTTGTCTGGTAAAGGTTTCCATTTAAATGCACCCAGTGGTTATTTTGCATAGTTCCCCTGCAATTTGCTGCCACTCGGGACGCAGAGACTGCCATCACGCTGTAATGTCAGGTAATTGGCAGGGGGTGCCATCATCTGACACGTCGTTATTCCAGCATCCACTATGCAGATTCTCACACACACACACACACACACACACACAGGGCACTGGTGCTTAGGAGAAGATCAGAACTCTGCCAAGTGGAAACTCGGATCTGTCATGAGTTTCTCTTTCTAACGGCAGCGAAAGTATTTTGAAAACAGATCAACACTTTGGAAGACACTTTGTATAAACCCATTTTAGGGAGGTCCGGAAACGTTTACGCTCTCGCTTCTGTTCGGGGCTGGAAAGCGAAGCACCGTAGATGGGTTTTTTGTGAAGAGTTTAAGAAGTTTAAGTTTTGATCCTGTGTGGACGTTGTTCATGCTCAGATCTTATCCTAATTACAATTACGTACCTTCACAGAATCACGCTCCATCCGACATCTATCAGATGACCAAGAACCCTGAGGATTCACCGAACACACCGGATGTGCTGCAGATGGAGTTCAGCAAAGGTGTGTGTGTGCGTGTTGGTGCATCATTGCGTAGCGTGATGAGAGTCAGGCTCCCTGCCGAGTTGTGATATTGACCAATCTTGAAGCCTCTCAGTCAAGGATCTGAATCTCCCACAGACTTACGGCTCTGTCGCCCCAAATGCACTCACCCAGCAAACATGAGTACTACAAACTGGTCATCGGCTCTGGAATGTTCCAGTTTACTCCAATATGTGTGTATTCGTTCAGACCCGAGTTCTCAAACCGCATAAATACGGTGCAGTCCTCCCAGGACCGGGGGTAGCTAGGTGCCGCCGCCATTCTCACAGCATTACATGCAGAATTCAAATAAATTCGGAGCGCTTCTGGCTGGATAATACCAAGATGTGATGAAATTGTAGATAAAGCAATTGTTAATTATTTTAATACAAGGTCTATATTTGAAGAAGGTCCTGGGTTCAATCCCAGGCTAGACCAGTCTTGGTCCTTTCTGTGTTAGTCCCCGTGTCTGTGAGGGTTTACTCTGGTTTCCATTCACAGTCCAAAGACATGCGTGTCAGGTTAATTGGCTACTCTAAAGTGGCATTGACATGAGTGTGTGTGCATGACTAGTCTTGAGATAAACCTGCGTATAAATATAACCGCATGCTTGTCGCTGAAATGCCCACTGACACTAATAGTGACGTTAATTAGCATCTCAAATTAAATCAATTTGAGTCATTACACTATAGATTTTCAACAGTGAATCTAATAACACATATTGATGAGTATCGGTCAATCTCAGGAAGCCCACCCCCCCATTCCTCTTACTCCTGTTTAAATAGCTGTCTTTACACTTAAAGATACAATTTCCATACTTTTAAATGTTCTTATAAGCAGTCATCTTTCATCTTTGCATCTTTCTTTAACTAAAATGACACGGCAATAGATGCTAACGTGATCCCGTCTAACGGACCAAACATGTACCCAGACCCTTAAAAATATTATTTATATAGTTTGTTTCACAAAATCTAATCTACTCAGCTATCAGGGATACTTCTACTTCACAATGTAATATTCCTTACTGAAATATTTTTGTAAACAGTGTGTAAGAAACTTCATACAAATGTGAGCATCTCCTGAGAATCTCTTTAGAAGCTTGGTTTAAAAAAAGGGATCAGGTTCTCGATAACTGAAGGGGACTTAAGAAGAATCCAGTCCTGTCCTAAAGGACCACTGTGAGCATTTGAACTGAGCAGAGGTTAAGCCGGTGAAGTGTAGATAATTTTGTTCTTTCTAGTGAAGTAGTGTGGGCTTTTTGGCTTTAGTTAATGATATTAGTAGCGCAGGTTAAAGGTGCTGAAATAACTGACAAGCCAAAGAAATGTAGTATCAGTTTATCAGTCAGTAGTCCTGCTTTGTTCTGGATTTAAGGCATTTTAAATAACGTCTCCTAAAACGTGTGTATTAGTATTTAGGAATCGAGCTCAGCTCAGGTCAGGTGGATTTATAAAGCAATGGTTCAGTAGAAATCTGCATGTTACATGTATAAGATGCATGGGGTACAATTGCACCCATACCCAAACTGTTAGGATTGCAGGCAGAAGTAAAGCAGCATTTGAGCTCTAGCCGACCCTTGTACTGTACAGTCCGAAGAAGCTCAATGAGGAACAGTTATTTTGGAGGGGTAGCAGCCAGAAGTCACTTTTTCAGATTGGGAACAGGAGAATAAGGCTCCCAGAGATCGGAATGAAGATCAGTGGGAATGAGGATTATGGAGTGACTAATCCAAGCTTTAAATTTGGGATCCAATCGTCAACAATTATATGTGATTATCATACCATTGCTGAAACAGCAGATCTAATGGGTGACCTAAGACTTTTGCACAATACTGTGTTAATCCGAAAACCGTTTCATTTTGATCTGACAAAAAAAGCAACCCGTTCCTGAGAGGTAAAACGAGGACATGAGCAACTCCTGGATCCTAAGCATTTTTCCCAAGCAGCCCAAGTTTCAGTAAATGGGATTCTGGTGAACTGATTCGATCAGACAGTGATGTCATTGTGTTATTTAAGCCAGTCTATGATCCTTTCTGCTGCACTTTCTGATCAGTATTCATAGATTTTAGTCACCTCCATTTAGTGTCCATGAGAAAAGCTGGTTTACTGACACTCACAAAAGATGCTCGCCCTCCCCGGTCCTGTAAAAAATCTCTTTCTAAGAAGATTTTTAAGCCTTTTTTTATTCTCTTCCTTCTTTTCTTTGCCTTACTTTCTCAGCGCTTTCTCATCGATTAAAAAGAATTTCTAACTACCGAACCCTTTTCCTCTTGTCATTTTACAAGCCTGGCCCCTCCCTTCCCTTTTCTACCTCTTCCCGTTCACTCTGAGAAAGAGATACGGCCAGAGGAAGGGAAAGAGAGAGAAAAATGTAAAGCTTTAATTTTTTCTACAACTGTGTCTGCACTGCTATTGTCCCGTCTCTCTGTACTATTCTGAGCGGAGCCAGAGGCACAGAAAGGAGCTTCTGAATGCACTTCACATTGATAGACACTGGGAAGGGGGGCATCCAAGAGTCTCCCCCATTCTCGCCGTGGTTTAATTTATTTGAACTTTTAATCTAATTATTAACTATTTGCGCTGATCCCTGGCTTTGTTATCTAGGCAAGGCTCTGCTCGTTCTGGGCACCCTTGCGGTCCGTGCTGGGCCCGAGGATATGGGAATGGGATGTCTGACAAAAGGCCTTGTCTGAAAATATTTTGTCAAGTCCCTTTTTTACGTGTCATTCGAACAGGGCTTTTACACCCACAGCCGAAAAAGGGGACCCGAAACGCTCCATTCGGCCGTGATTGGCAACTGCAAGCATGCTAAATGCTAATGAAGCGCCGCGATCCATAGAAGAGAGAGTAGGCGGTTAAGGGTGGAAGACTTATCAGCACTTTTTTAAACTTATTCTTACCTCTAAAGAGGCGTCTAACCCTCTCTTCTCTTTCTTGCACCCCTCGATTTGCTTCCCTCCCCACTATAAAGCTGCTCTATTGCATCTCTTCCACCTTTGGCCTCTTAGTTGCTCATTTCATGCTATGAATAAGTAGCCTATTGACAGTGATTTATTTATGGGGCTTCAGTGGCAGTGGGGTGAAAAGGGGAAAGCTGGACCAGGCGTGGTGGCACCCAGCTTCTGTGAGTCTGTGCTACAGAACGTTACTGTGCTAACATGCACGTAGGAGTTATGTACAGTTTATTCTTAAAATATTGCTTTTAATCCTTTGCTCAACCTCTCTCTCTCTCTTTCTCGCTCTCTCACCCACTCATTGAGAGCTATATGTAAAGAGGGCACAGGGGCACAATGGCCAGGGTGTGTAATTAAATTACTGAAGGGCCTGCTCACGATTTCACACCCTTAAGAGTGGTAAAGCTTTGAATTTATAAGTGCTTTTCTTCAGGGCCCATTGAGATAGTCTTGCTCGGACTGCCATTCACCTCTTCCCACCACACCTCCCACATCATACTCTAGATCTGCTCCAGATCTCCCTTCAGAAGCCCAGTTCAAATCTGAAAGTGGTTACCATCCGGTTTGCTCTCTGCTTAACCTAAGTGGTTTTTGAAGGAAACAAATGTCAGAGAGGAAAAAAGATATTTAGAAATTTGAAAAGCGTTTTATAACATTTCTGAGTAGCCACTGAACGATATACCTTGAAACAATGCGTGATCCTGATCTGGAACCCATCAGAGCCAACCCTGCGGCACCGTGAGTTAGAACCAGACCTCGCGGAGAGACTCCTTTGCCAGGCCAAAACCATGAAACATGGCAAATACAAGATGACTCAAACACAGCTTAAGCCTCACCTCACCAGGGGCGGGATATCAGAATCAGCTTTATTTCACCTAATATGTTTACACACACAAGGAATTTGGTTCTGGTTGATGGTGTCTCTCTAGTACAATATATTGGTACATGTAATTTGGAATCTATACAATGTAAGTGTGCTTTTTAGTGCCTTTTTTTAGGGAATAACTATGAATTGTGAATAAATATGAACTGTGAAAAAGGCACTGGACACTAGGTTTCAAATCCTGGCCCGGGCCTGGTGAGATTTGAGATGTTTTGGGTCTCGTTCTTCCAGGTTAAAGGTCCTGGGTTCATCTGTGTCCTCATTATTATAGCGTGAGGTTACTTATGAAACGTAATGCAGCATGAAACAGCCAGACGAAACCCAGTGAAGAGCGATAATACTGAGACAAATATAATTCTGGGAATTTGAACTTGGAAGAGTAGGGTGGACTCGTCCTTAAATGAGGGAACGTCTTGCTTTCTGAGCAGAAGATGAGCAGATATTCGAAAAGAGAGTTATTAGGAACATCTAATGTCTGGAAGTGGTTCTAAAGGTATGCTTCCTCCTTATGTATAAAAACTCGCCTCCGAAGATCTTTGTCATCAAGCTAATTTTAGCCTATAGAGTTATAAAGTAAACGTCAGTAACATTATTACTCATGAAAATAATGTTTCTTCATCCATAACAGTAATAAACAACTGCAAACGAAAGCTGGTTTGAAATATTAATGGCTTTAAAATAATGTTAGGCTTTTAAAATTGAGAACTGCAGTGTGTGTGTATAGCTTATCCATATTCCACTGTGAACTGTAATAAATCTAAACATCTCTATCACAGAAATCAAAATGGTACCCTTCCTATTTCCTTAACGCATTCTTAGTGGTTGTTTATATTAATTAAATAATTGACATTAACATTAAGACATTAAGAAAATCGATCTTTCACCGATTCAGCCCACAATCAAGGCTTTTAAATCGCAAATGATTCCAAAAATCTCAGTTTTACACCAGAGAGGCACATTTGTTTGCCTGTTTGAGTATTTTTTTAATCCTCTGCATTTAATTTGTAATCATTTATGATGTGGAAAGAATTAAAATCCAATCTCATCTTTGATAGACAGTACATTTGTGGATTCTGTCTGACAGGTGTGCCCGTCAAGGTGACCAACCTGAAAGAGGGTACGAGCAAAACCACTCCACTGGAGATCTTCAGTTATCTCAATGAAGTAGGGTGAGTTACAGTAAAACGGGCCTTTATTAAAATGTTTTTATTTCGTTTTTCTTTGTTTTATCAGTGTGTGCTCGGTGATGAATAAACTCTTTGCTCTCTGTCTCAGGGGAAAGCACGGCGTGGGACGAATCGACATTGTGGAAAACCGTTTTGTCGGGATGAAATCCAGAGGTACTGATCTTCCCTTCTGCCTCTTTACTTCTTTTGCCCCGTTTGCTTTCAGGACTGCGAGTTGGCGCACCGATGCACGCCGCACTGCCTTTTTCCTTTTACCTCAGAGTGACAGGTGGAAATTGCAAAACGCAGAACAGGGCTTTTATTTCCTATTTATTTATCTGTCTCGGAGGAAGGAATCCGTAGAGGTGAAGAAATCACGTTCTGGCATTCGGGGTAGAAACCGGCACGGCGAGCGCTGACAGCCTGTGTTTAGAGCAAACTCCGCTGGAATGAAGTGACGAGATTGCTCACGTGTCGTGATGCAGAGGTGGCGACGCAGGGTCAGCCGAGTGGCGGGTTGGAAATGACTCTCGCTCGTCAGTTGTCAGACGAATAATGCACTGGACCTGGCAACCCTCCTCTGGCCATTAGCGTTAGATTTGTTTTTGTTGTTCCCGCTGGCTCAAACTACCATTCCTCTGTCCCCTCCGTCAGTCAGGATGAGCTGATGAGCTTTAAAAGTTGAACAAGTTAAAGATCTTCACCTGTTAATCCTCATCCATGTGACCTGCTTCGCTCTAAACCGCTACAGGTCATGGATTTTTTTTCTCCTCCAGTTTTGACCCCAGTTTGGTAACGTCAGCTGGGGAAATGGGCCAAAATGAACAGTCATGTGCCTCCGTACGACCCGCGGTTGTCAGACCACTTGTTTTCAACCAGACCAGGATCATTGGTGGGAAAAGGGGGACTTTTTTTTTAGGAGCTCAGGTGGTGCAGCAGCAATTTGCAAGCCCACAACGGCGGTTCTCAAGGGTCTGAGGGTCCTGAATGATGCACAGAGCCATGAAAAAGTTTTTAGTGATCTTACAGGTCTTGCAATCTGTATTAAAATGGATAAACATGGGCATTTCTTTCATCCTAAATTCTCTCTTTTTCATGGCTTTGAGTCACTGACCATGTTATGTCATATATGTCTAAATGTGATAGGGTGGCACCTTTAGACATATATGACATAACATGGGCATTTCTTTCATCCTAAATTCTCTCTGAATGGAACTGAAAAACTTGTACACACAAAAAAAATCGAGTAGTTTAGTAAAGTCTCAAAACCATAAGCCAAAATCTTTTTTTCATCGTATCAGGATACATCAGACATTTCTCTAAAGGCCCAAATAAAATCTAAACTAACAGGGGAAAAACAAGCTCCTCCTTTTCTCGTCCAGGATCCAATCAATGAACCCGTTTTATTTTAAATAGTCCGGGTTAAGATTGTAAATCTGCGTTTTCGCTCGCTTTACTCGCGTAATACAGTTGAGGGACATTTATAATTGAGGGCAGATTAAAATATAATCATGTTTTCACATTTAATAATAATATACTGCTCACAAAAATTAGGGGAGATCCCCTAATATCCCCTCATGTTTGGGAGCAGTAGAAATACAGCAAGAATTGATGCTGCTTTTTATATTCGGGCGACTTTATGTTTGTCTTTATGATGTTACCTTAGTTTAAGTAGTAAGACTGTAATATAATAACTATTACGTTCATTTTTTTAGGCTGTATATTATTAAATGTTATATTTTACAAAATATGTGAGGAAATCTAACAATTTTTATTAATATACACTGCTTACAAAAATTATTGCAAATATAATATCCCTTTATGAAATGCCCCCTGATTTTTTTTAATTTAATTTAATTGCGTATAATGAACGTAAAGTGAATTACTAACGTTTTGTTTAGCATTTCTCGTATGATGAAAAATCGGAATCTGGTCTCGGTTTTGTCTTGGTCTCGACTCAGACTGGTTTTTAGTGATCTTACAGGTCTTACAATCTGTATTAAAATGGATAAACATGGTCAGTGACTCAATAATTAATTTTAATTTTAATGTGGACAGCTCTCAAACGTCGCTTTACTGATACAATCAGCGGTCGCTATCAGAATCCGATCAGACCTCGGGTTATCTACAGTTCACTCTTAATCTCTGCCTGTAGTTTTGTACTATGGAAAGTTTAAAGTGTTTAAACCTGCCGTTCGTTCCTCACCGCCGTTTGGGACTGAGCCATATCTGCTCAAATAGCGCTAAGAATGCTAAGCTGATTCTGCGTACCTGAGTTAGCAGGGTGGGACGCCCAAAGGGCCACGAGCCAAACGCGGAGTGATTTAACCACGCGCACACACTTCTTTCATTCACCCTCTAACACATACACACAGTAACTCTTTAAAAGATTAACGCTTGCAAATAAGCAGGCTTTTGTCTAGATAATCTGTTCTAGCAGTTCCTTTAGGGAGCTTAATGCAGCCAGAGTTATCAGATGCCCCTTACAGGACTGGAACACTTTGACTCTTTGAATCCACAGAGTCTTAATGTATCAGATTGCCAGCTTTTTGCTCTTAAAAGATCAGTCCTTTTCTTGACTCATGTTTTGGGCTCGAAGGGGCCGCAGTCATTTCGTTTCCCCCCCCGGTGGCCCCCGAGGCCTGCTTCTTGATTAAGAGCTTTGGAATATAGAGGAATGCCGTGTTAAAGACAACCTGAAATCAAAGCGTACCTTTTTTTTTTTTTACCTGGGTATTGTGTGTGCACGATCGGTATCAAACACAATACTGAATGACAGAATTCTTATTTGGTCGTGCTCTTCATTTAAAGGTAAAGACACAGACGTCCGTACAGCCCAAACACAATGTAAAAAGTCAAAGGCATGTGTCCATCAGTGCACTCACTAAACCCTCCTGCCTTGCCCAGTATAGCTTGGATTGGCTCATCCTTTCCATAGAGTGTGTTAATCCTCCTCAAGCCCTTCAGCGGTGTCAGTTTCTGACCACAGGATGCTATTGGCTGGACGCTTTCGGTTGGCAGACGATTCTGAACCCACAGTGACATTGAGGTGTTTGCAATGTGGTACGCAGTTTGGGAAAGCTTTACATTTTCGCCATTCTACTTAACCTAACTACACAAATTTTTTTTTTAAATTATTATTAAACATTGATTACAGCTCTCTAAATCCAGGCTGACCAAAGCATCTGTGTAGTGATGAGCTAAATGAGAGGAGACTGGAGTGGAGGTGTGGGTTGTAGAAGTGCCTTAGCATATGTATAAAGGAATACTAACCTGAAAAAGTACTTCATAAACGTCTTCAAACTGAAGCACATTTCAAAATGGACATTTAAACATCCCCCTCACCCTTTTGCGAGTCAGAACAAAGAGCTACGGTAAACTTTTGCTCCTAAGGGAGATAATTAAATACCAGATCTCCTTCGACAGCTGAGTGACAGCTTCATTTCTGCATAGGTTAAATATCCCTGCACACACAGACACACCGGCCTTGTAAATTGCAGGGTAGGGAGAGTCAGGGCAGTAGATCTTGGCAGCTGAGGGTTGTTACCCCGTCATTTTGGCTCATCAGGCTGTCGGTAGCAGGTGACGGACATCTTGCTGACCACCAAACCTCACCGCCAGCTCACCTGGACCTGAGACCAGGCTACCGAAATGCGTTTTAAACATGATCGGACGGATGTTTTGTTGGAAAAAGTTTGTAAACCTGTGTATATTTCGGCTGTCTACGCAGGTATCTACGAGACCCCTGGAGGCACCATCCTCTACCACGCTCACCTGGACATCGAGGCGTTCACCATGGACCGTGAGGTCAGACGGATAAAGCAAGGGCTGAGCATCAAGTTCTCCGAGCTCCTGTATAACGGTAAGCTATACAGAACAGTTTAGAGATGCGACCGGACCCAATTTGTCTTCGGAACATGAGAAGTGCCCGTAAGGAAAACACACAGACGCAGAGAGGGAATGCAACCTCTAGGACTCGAACCCGGAGCTCTCGAACTGCCACTGTGCTGCCCCAAAATTGAAAGCAATATAAAAATTGTTAATAGTAATAAGAAAAGGAAATAATGACAAACTCTGTGCACCTTTTCACAAATCTTTCACCTTTTGCATAAAGTTTAAACGAGAGAACTGCTCATGTTCGTGTGAGGGATCAATAATAACGTTTTAATTGTTAGGCGTCAATCAAAAAACACAACTTGTGCCAAATTAGGGGAGACCTCAAAATGAAATGTGGCATTTAATGCCGTTATCACCCAAATGAGGATGGGTTTCCCTATTGAGCCTGGTTCCTCTCAAGGTTTCTTCCTATTCA
>JAUZSU010181875.1:0-12523 GCA_034780255.1 Parotocinclus maculicauda | reverse complement strand
ACAATAAAGGTTTAATAAACATTTAATATGTTACATAGCACGTCCCGTCTTGTAACATAGGTCATGTTTGTTTAATCCGGCCAGCCGGTTATTAGGACCAAAACCATTGTGTTCCGATGTGTTAACCGGAATCGACTGTATTTGTATTACGATTTTGTATTTGTGTCAAGTTATTTGTTTTTTTTCTGTTGGCTCTTCTGGGGTAGAGATCACTTTTAAACCACTTTTAAAATAAAAGTTAACCAAAAAACCTTGGCATTTTTTTTAGCAAATTTAGGAGCTCTCTGGGTTGATTCCCACATTCTTTACACAAAGTGTTTTTTACAATCAAGTCTTGCATGTAAATAAAGGGGATTTTAAGTCCACACTGTCCTTAATCAGACATCCAGGGGATTCCATCATTTAGTCACCAAGAGACAATGTTGTTACTTTAACTTAAATATTATTATTGATTTAAATTATATTATTTACTTAATTTGACTATTAGTTTAATATCTTTTTAAGCATTTACTTAATTAACATTTAGGCCACCCAAGCAGGTCGGGTCCCCTTTTTAAATCTTGGTCCTCCCAAGGTCTCTTCCTTCTATATTTAGGGAGTTTTTCCTTTTCACTGTTGCCCTAGGCTTGCTTAATTTGGGATTGGATTTTTAAGATAATATAATATTGTAAATCTTCTTTGAGACAATGCTCCATTATAAAAAATATATAGAAATACATTTTAATTGAATTGAATTGAATTAGTAATGCCAGAGTGGCTGGAAAGGTTCAGATTTATTGTAAAAGTACCAAATGTGTCAGTACTCGGTCCACTTCTGCTTTCTGTGTACAGGACCTTCATCCTTTTGCGAAAATCCCAATGTTTAATTCAGCAGATTTTCGAATCGTATCCGAAGAAATCAGATCTTGAAATAACAAGACACGAACTGACAAAGAAAATGTGCAGAACCAGCGCAAAAATAAGTAAACATGCGAAGTTTATTCTCCTTTTCGGTAAGAACACAGCGTTGGTCTTAAACAAACAGGTCTCAGTTCCACTCGGTTCCTCTTTAATGCACCCTGTAGGTGAGACAGCATTGTAGCATCCATGACTAATCAGATCAGCAGATACAGGCTCAGTCTTTAGGGGGCACTCTTGCACTTCTGCATTAGAAATTCTGTTTCATCTTTTTACTTATTTAATCTCTCTTCCGTTGACGCTGTATTTCTGTCCAGCATCTGCTTATCGGTCTTTTGCTTTTCCTTCTCACCTTACGCTTACGGGCTGTCTAGCTGTCTAGTGTTCTCTGTCACGCCTAACTATTTCTCCATCCTGTCTCAAACACACAAACACACACACACACACAGCTCGCATGCTGAGCTCATACATCCTTGGTCGGTTCTATTATTGCCCTCGTTTTTTCCACGCTCAGACCTCTAATGCACGTTGCATTCCAGGCAGTCCTGGACAGGATGTGAGGGGGTGTAACGCTGCCAGCCATACGGGCCAAAGCGGGTGTGTAGGTATTTCTAAAATGCTTGTCCAAATTCCAGATAATTTCTTAAGTGCAAGAGCAAAATTAAATCAGACGTTTGGGTAAAGTTTTTGACAAATCATTAACAATTAATATATTCTGAAACTTGTCTTTCTGACCCTTTTCTCTTTCCACACTCAGCTCTATTTACAACCCTCAATTTCGTTTGAGCCTCACTGCAATATCGCTAGTCAACTGTCCGTGTCTCTTGTGGTTAATTATTTGTTTCTCTCCAAGTTAGCTTTTAGCTTCCTGCTAGCATTTTAGCTTTAGCGTAGGTCTTTTCACCCTGTCTTTGCAACAAATCTTTACTTATGAGTTTGGCAACCTAGTTTTGGCTCCTTTAGAGTCTTTTGGGAATTGTCTGTACCCTGTTGTTTGCTATTTTGTTCGCATTTTTGAGGTTTCTGCCTAAATGTGACCGAAAACAACAACAGATCACACAAGTCCTAAAAGTAGATAACAAGAACCCAGTTAAACAAACATGACAAATTATTTAAAAATGATCCAATATCACGTTTCTGTGAGTGGCAAAAGTATGTGAACCTTTAGGGTTAGCAGTTCATTCGAGGTTGAAATTAGAATCCGATGTCCAATGGAAGACCAATTTGAGCAAGCCTAGGGCGACAGTGGAAAGGAGAAACTCCCTGAATGTACAGTAGAAGGAAGAAACCTTGGAAGGACCAAGACTCAAAAAGGGACTGGACCTGCTTGGGTGGACAAGATGTTAATTAAAATAATGAATCAGGTTTATGACTGTGCTAAGGTCCTGGACTATGGACCAGAAGGTCCAGGGATTAAATCCCCACCCCTGCCAAGCTGGATGTAAAATGAGGTGTGAGTATGCTTCCCGTTGTATTAGTCAAAGTCAGAGATATCAGTGTCTGACCTTTACAACTCGTGTTTGTGAAAGTGCATCACGGCCCGATCAAAAGAGATTCTACCGAGATTCCTCAGTAAAAGTTATTGATGCTCTGACAAAGGTTACAAAACCACCTCTAAAAAGTTTGCTGCTCCATGTTGGCCAAACCGTGTACAATTCAAGACCATTGTTATTACGTCCACCAACAAAGATCACTCTATTAAGAAATGTCTGAGGTCACAAAGGAACCCAGGGTAACTTCTAAGCAACTAAAGGCGTCCTTCACTGGCTAACATTAATGTCCACGAGTCCAAGATCAGGAGAACATTGTACAACAATGATGTGCATGACAGGGTTGCAAGGAGAAAGCCATTGCATCGTGTGGAACATGGACAATCCAGACGTCTGGTGGAAAAATAGTTTGTGGAGAAAGGTAACCAACATTGAGCTGTTTGCAGTCTGTTTAGATGTGAAAACTGTCTTCTATAGACAAGATCACATCCATATTAAATGTCCAAAATAATCCAAAAGCGTTAAGGTTTAGAGCTTCCTCATCTTACCCTTTTTAGGACAAGAGTTTCCCCAGGCCACATTTTTTATATACTCAGAAAGTACTGCATTAAGCTTTTGAAGTTGACTACTAATCTTTGTGTGAGCTCTCAGCAAAACCAACTCTTTGGGCTCGGCTGTAAAACTTTTGTAATTTTGTGCTTCTGTTGATCAGGGGGATGGATCTGAAATACACACAACATTAGGCACACTGAAAAAGCCATTCGTTTAGAGCATGGATCTGAAAAAACCCCAAGGCCGATGAGAATTTAGATGGATTGCTTGGTCCTGATATTACTCCAGCTTCTTACGGCAAGGCTCTTCACTCTGGGGCACAGAGAAAATATAGCATATGCCCAAAAGTGTGAAAATGTCCCTTTTAATTAGTGATTTCTGTTATTTTAGCCACACTGACTGCTTGCAGGTTCATGATATAAAAATGAACAGCCATGAAATCCAACACTGTCATGTTGAACATGTAGCATGTGACTTTTGGTTAGGACCGTCTCATCACAGCTCCAGAGAGCTTGTTTGTGTGTGCTTCCTCTAGGTGCTTCAGTTAGACATCAAGTCAGTCGGTGTCTCTAAAGAGTTCAGGTGTAAACAACTGTATGAATGAACCCTGTCTAGTGTGGGCGTGTCTTTTGCCCCATGCTCCTGGTTAGACCCTAGCTCTGCATGACCCTGAACTGGATTAAGCAGGTGTGAAAATGAATGAATGAATGAATAAATTGAGTTACCATGACAGAGCCTGTTTTTTGGACTTGCTACTGATAGCATGCTGGACCTTTTCCTTTCGGACTGGACAACGCGGCTTCCACGAATGATGAATGACTGTCTGAGGGAGCAGAGAGAGATCATCCCTCTTTAGTTTGGGCTTGTACCCTTTCCCTTTATACACTGAAATTCCTACAGATTTCTAAAATCATTTATTGTTATTATGAACTGTAGCGGAAGAAATATAGAAATCCCTTTTAATCCTTCATTAAGCTGCATTGTTTATTAATATTTCATTTTTCATTTTCTTTTACCGTTTTGCTTCTCAAATACTTTCCTAAATGCTGATTTTTTTCCGAATCATGATTACAATCACCTGTGTAAAATTATTTATTCACAAATTATTAATTAATTAATTGCCTCATCTTAAGCATTTTTTAATACATTTTAGTACTGAAATGTAGAAATTTAAGTTTATTAACAAATTAAATGACACTGAATAGAATAAATTAAAATTCACAGTAAATGTAAGGAACAAAAGTTTTCTCTTTTCTCTCAGAGCTGATGTTCCGGTACCAGTTCCAGCACCACACACTTAGAAGTCCCTCCACCTCACTATCACTCTACTGGTCTTCATCAACAGAAACCAGTCCCACCAGAGTGCAGTAACTCCCGCCATCATTTAGTTATTAGGAGACGATGTACCTCCAGTTACTTACCACTGAGGACTCATTATCTTAAATCTATTTTGTTATTTAATTTACATTTTATTATTTACTTAATTTTACTATTACTACATTTTAATGTAGTATTTTAAAATCATTTAATTACCATCTAGGCCACTCAAGCAGGTCGGGTCCCTTTTTAAATCTTGGTCCTCCCAAGGTTTCTTCTATATTCAGGGAGTTTTTCCTTGCCACTGTCACCCTAGAGTTGCTCAATTTGGGATTGGCCTTCTAAACTAAAATGTTAGTGTAAAGCTGCTTTGAAACAATGCTCCATTATAAAAAGCACTATAGAAATAAATTTGAGTTGGCATTGCTACTGCTTCACACGTACCTGCTCTGTCATGGTAAACTGTGGAGACACAAACAATAATTCAGATTATTTATTTTATTTTATTTAGTTAGTTTATTTATTTAGGCTCTTCATTGAGGAAGCCTTGGTGCATTTCAAAGAAACGGACCCTTGAATAGGTGGGTCTCAGTGACTCCGAATGTAGTCTGGTGTGGTTCGATTGATGCATGAACGGAGCCTGGACCAAATAACCGCAAACAAACCAAACGCAAAACAGCGAGACTTTAAAACAATTATTGTGCTAGAAAGTATAAGGATGGGACAGTGGTAAACTGGTTCCTCTAAATTGGCACAGTGTGAATGTGTCTCACTAGTATCAATGTGATCTTGCTCCTGTTTTAAATAGCCATTGGTGCTGAGAATATGAGAGATTTCCACTTCATTTAAAACAAGCCCTTTACAAAAATAATGCACTCTGCCATAGTTATTGTGGCCCCCATATTTTTTCTGATTTGGGGTTGTATTGAATCCTAAAGGTTACTTTAAGAAACAATGTTTTCTCAATATTAAACTAACCATAAACCATTTGTTTTTCAGACATATTCCAGAAAGACTTTCCTTTATTCTTGTTGTTTCATCATGCTTTCACACGTAGCTTTGTCAACCCGAACAGACCCCTTAGTTCTCCATGTCTGATACATAAAGGAGCAGCAACGCACTGTGCCCGCAGAGGTCAGCTCACACTGCACACATCTACTCTCAATGTTATTACTACATGAAAGTGTGCGGATGTGCTCGCCCGAAGCACTGCTCCCGAACCGTGCACCCGATGTCAGGCTTTCAAATGGGATTTGATGAGATTTTTGCCTTTGAATTGAAACATGACTCAGTTTAAATCAGATCACATGGTGCTGTTGAAAGACTTTAAGTTCCAGTCTGGGTCTAGCACACCTTCCCTTCCAGTCTAAACATACAACGATGCCAAGCAATTACTGTAACTATGGAAGAATGAATATTTATAAAAATAAAACCTGTAAGCATGTGTGTCATGCCCTCATTTAGTTTACATTTGTGTCATTTAGCAGATGCCCTTATCCAGAACGACTTACAATTCATATAGTCTTACAATTCAAGCAATTGGGGTTAAGGGCCTTGCTCAGGGACCCAACTATGGTAGAGGTGGGATTTGAACCCTGGACCTTCTGGTCCATAACCTTAACCACTAGGCCACCACAATCTTGGGCTTTCGATGGTAGCAAAGCTATCAACGTCCTCCAAACCTGACTCTAACAAAAGTGCCTTCATACTACACATGCTTTTTATTTTTTAAGAAATTATCTACTTCTGTTAACTTTGTAAATCCTTTTCATCCGTCCATCCATCCATTCATTATCTTCCGCTTAATCCACAAGGGGTCGCGGGTCATTCGGTGCCCACCTGGCACTGGGTGAAAGGGCAGGACTACCCTAGACAGGGCGCCAATCCATCGTAGGGAGCACGCACGCACACACACACACACAGCGTCAAGCAGACAGTCACACTCAGGCCCTCTTTAGAGACACCAATTAACCTAACACAAGTCTTTGGACTGTGGGAGGAAACCGGAGTACCCTGAGTAAGCCCATGCAGACACGGGGAGGACATACAGACTCCACACAGAAAGGACCCAGGTCGCTCCACCCTGAGATTGAACCCTGGACCTTCTTGCTGACCATCAAGCCCAATCCTGTTGCTTTGTACATCACATATACTTATAAACAGACTCAAAAATTAAAGGTAACCAAAAAGAGATGTCAGATTTCTGCAAAACTTAGCATCTTGTTACAAGAGGCCATAAAAATGCTTTTCCCACTGCCCCATTAAAAGGCTCACAGAGGCTGCTTTTGGGTAGTGTACCCCTTAGTGAGAGATTGCTGACTGATAGATGTCTTTTGTCTACAGGCTCAGATGCAACATCTGTAGATAAACGTGTAGCAAGGTAACACACAAATCTGTTTAAATCTAAATGTCCAACCGTATCTCATCATGTGTCCAGGCTAGTGGCGGCCTGACAGGGTAATTAGAACCTTCATTCAGCTGGACATATTCCTTCGTTTTTGTATTGTAATCACTTATGTAACAGAGTGGAAAGGGTAGCAGACTCAAAGGAAAGGAAATATATGTCACCAATCATGTTCCAACACCTGTGGAAACCATCAAGTTCATAAAATGACCCGATCAACCTCAGATCTTCACGATCTTGGACATGACCATCAAGTCATTATGTGCTCTGATGTAACCTGTGCAGAATTTAGACTGTTGGAATAGCCAGTTTCAGTCTTCTTCAGTGAAACATAATGGCTTGTTGAATCTCTGTGTTATTGACTTGAATCTTTTCAGTAAAATTCTGGGTAAGTAATGGTTCCTTTCAGAGGTGATGATGTGGCCGGAGACCATGTGATCCTCTTCAGAATGTCCTTCAGTACATGGTTCTTTGAAACACAAACATCGAACACCGCATTGATTGCTAGTAAAGGCATAAACTCAATAAGCCAAGGTAAAAGCCTTTATTTTCCATATGGATTGATAATTATTTATTTAACTTTAAGTCCTAAAAGCTCTGTTTCAAATGTTGCATGTTTCAAACCAGGCTAAATGCATGTCGGCAAACCAATTCAGACAAGCTGAATGCAAAGGGAGAAAGAGACGCATCCATATACTGTACATAAATATCATATCTTCCATTGCTCACTTGTATTTCTTGTGAATCTGTTGCAACACATCAGGCAGCAGGAGGAGAATTATTTTATGGGTATGGACTTCACTAATGAAAAAACACTATTCTACAACATTTTACTGGGACTGTGGTGGCTTAGCAGTCAAGGTACTGGACTGTGGACCAGAACAGCCTGGGCCATCCATCTCTGCCAAGATTTTTCCAGTTGTAAGTCACCCTGGATGAGTGTCTGCTAAATGGCATAAATGGAATTATAAATATATCAAAATAATTCCATCTTTCTCAATTAGCAATTCATACATCAGCGTTTCAGAATGGTGTCTTGTTAAGGACTTTTTAAACTTCCGCCTTAAATTTTAATTCTGAATTCGGTACGTGTTTGCTGGCTATTAGTTGAGTTGATTTATAAACTTTTATCCTTTTATAATATAATACTTTTGTTTAGGCAATTTTTGTTTGACTTTTCTTCCAAGATTAAGTACTCTTTATACTGTACATTTTTACCGTAGAAGAAAATTGTACTTGGTGCTTTTTTATTGGTTAATGTACTGATTTGAAGATGTAGTTAGTCAGGTGTTTTCAGACAGTCAGCTGGCATTTAAATTGTATTTATTTCTCTTTATTTATATAAAGAGCTTTATTTATCTTCACAACACATTTTTGTGGAAATGGATCACAATCTTACGATCTCCCCTTTCTTACTTAACATACAAAGTAATTTACCGCTCACCAAAATTAGAGGACATTTCAAAATAAATTATCCCATAATAAAATGTCCCCTAATTTTTTTGAGCAGTTGTATATTACAAACATCAAGTACTATTTATCAAGCTAGGGTGGTCCATAAGTAGTTCTGAACAAAGAATACTGTTTAGCCGCAAAACACACTGCTAACAAAGGGCCTCATTCACAAAACAAATGTAAAAGATGAGCAAAATGAGGGTAAATTCTGTGTAAATCAAACCTCTGCAAAACTGGCAGATAGATTCATGATCGCCGCATTATTACAGTAGTAAAAGGTGTTATGTTATGACATACTTAAAAGCATGTAAATACACTCTATGAGCAATCACAGCTCTTCCAAGTGCAGCAGACAAAAGCATCAGGTGAGTTTCTGTTCTAGGTCGATCCAAATCACCACCTGTAATACAAATAGGGAAGAAAATAAAAACATGAATTTACCAAAGACACTTGGCAAAAACATTGGCACTTTCTGAGAATGTTAGAAAAAGAGTTGTTGATGCCCCTCAGATTGGACATGCAAACTGCTAGCTTGTTAGCTTAAAGCTTGTCAAACAAAATGAGAGAATGGGCGTAAGATGTCTCCAGACTGTTCCCCAAAGCTTCATGAAGAGGTAAGGCTCCTGAACTCCGCTTCCTGAACACTTTCACGGTCACTACGACACTATGCCACTTTATTCACACCTTTATTTATACAAAGACTTATTTATAAAGTTGTATTGGTTGCAACTGGGATCGTGTGATCTATATTTAGTTCCATTTCATGTACCACGTGATGTGAATCACAATAAATCCTCCTTAAATCCTTGAATCCTTGAATATGTTTATGACACAAGTAGTTACGTTGAATCACTGAGGGAGGGTCGGGATAAGCAGTGACTCCTCATCATTTATAGGAACAGGCACTCAAATCCATTCTTCTACTAGCTGTTGGGCCGGGTCCTTGTCTGTGTGGGTTTACTCTGGGTACTCCGGTTTCCTCCCAAAAACGTGCGTGTTAGGTTAATTGGTGACTCTAAATTGGCATTGATTTGAGTGGATATATAAATAAATAAACTATGAGCTGTCGAGACCGCCTGATATGGGTGTTGGATTGGTATTTTGACCAAAGAATAAAAGACATCTCATTAAGACCCCGGGCACCATGCTAACCTTTACAAAAGTGATGTAATATGTTTTAAAGCTCAAACGAGCTTCTCGTTTGGAGTAGTCACTCTAATGGTCTCGAACATGACTGCTCACACAATAAGAAACGGGACATCCTGGTGCTGAGATGATGAATTCTTCCCTCAAGGCAGCACTTAACCTTGGTTACGTGGAGGTTTCGCTTCTGTGGCTGGGGCTTAAAAAATCAATTTGCAGCTGTGACCATTCATACAGATGCACTGATTTATGTGGAAGATGCAGCAGCACAACGAAGCTCTAGTGTTTATTCCAGCAATAGGACCTGCACAAAGGACATTACAAATAGAAAAAGGTTAGAATGCGGACATAAAAGTTAAATCACAATCACACACTCATACACAATCATACACACCGAGTCAAGGCTTCTTCTGAGTGTACTCAACCTCAGTGCCTTGGTATGAAGTGAGGGGGCACTCCTGTTAGATTATGTTTGTAAATGAAAATAAGTTTAGACAATCTTTACAGAGAAGAAACTTAAGTAAATATGATGTAACTACTGCTCTAGCTCGGGTGGCTCAGCAGTTTAATACGCTACCCCACCACTGCTGAGAGCTGGGTTTGAGGGTGGTTTGGTCCAGACAAGATTGGTTCTGTGCAGTGGGTTGACAGTAGCTCATGCCCACCCTGCACTGGCTGCCATTCTGTCCAGGGCACTCTTACTTGACCAGACTTAATGCTAGACCCACTTGCAAGGTCTTATCAGAATTATGTGAAAAATTTTAAATACATATAATTGAAAAAACTGCTTGATGAATGTAATATATTAAAAATTGAAAACAGGAACAACCCTGGACGGGGCGACAAACCATCTTAGGACACACACACACACACACACACACAGTCACACACTAAGGGCCACTTTTTTTAGAGACACCAATTAACCTTACACATGTCTTTGGACTGTGGGAGGAAACCGGAGTACCCGGAGTAAACCCACACAGACACGGGGAGGAACTAAGGGCCACTTTAGAGACACCAATTAACCTTACACATGTTTTTGGATTGTGGGAGGAAACCGGAGTACCCGGAGTAAACCCAGGCAGACACGGGGAGGAACTAAGGGCCACTTTAGAGACAACAATTAACCTTACATATGTTTTTGGATTGTGGGACGAAACCGGAGTACCCGGAGTAAACCCACACAGACACAGGGAGGATCTAAGGGCCACTTTAGAGACACCAATTAACCTTACACATGTTTTTGGACTGTGGGAGGAAACCGGAGTACCCGGAGTAAACCCAGGCAGACTCGGGGAGGACCCAGGCCGCCCCGTTGCCACCCCACCGAGCCCAGTGTCGCCCTTAGTTTACATTCATTTGTGCTAATAATTTTCTACACACACTTTCTGCTCCTTGCAATCCGAGGAGCAAAAAAATAAATAAATCAATAATAAAAGCAAAAACATAAATGTGTGGTCTGCTTATTTCTGTTTGAGAAGAACATCTCGATCTGTCCAGCACTGGGCCACAGAGGCGCTAGATCGCTCCCTCAAAAACCCGCCCCTCCCCAGCGGCATCGGCTCATCCAATGAAAATGCAGGATGGTTTCCAGGTTTGACCAATAACGGCGCGGTGAGCGAACTGTACGAAAACGGGTAGGCAATAGATAGCATGTGATTTCCCCACCGCAGTTGTGTAGGTTATTTCCGTTGTGTGTAAATAAGTGTACGGTTTGTAACTTTACTGTAATTTAATTTAAAAAACTCGCACTTTAAGATGGCCTTAAACCTCTGCTGCCGACTCACAAGATGCGTTTGGCGCGTTTTAGATGACAGAAACGTTGCTGGAAAAGCGCTAGCGTCGCACGCGCAGTGTTTACAATGTGAGTGAGTATTAGCCTGTTTTTTTTTTTTTTTTTTTAAGACTTTTGGATTAAAAATGAATAATAAAGTGACGGATTATTGATTTAAATACAGCAGTGGGAATTAAATAGCAAGCATGATATTATGACAATGGTACAGCAAAAAAATAAACGATTTTTTCTTTGTATTTATAAATTTTTGTGTATATATATAATATATAATTATTATTTTTTTTCCTTTTTGGAGTCTGCATGTCTTGCCCGTGTCTGCGTGGGTTTACTCCGGGTACACCGGTTTCCTCCTACAGTCTAAAGACATGCGTGTTAGGTTAATTGGTGTCTCTAAAGTGGCCCTTAGTGTGGCTTGCTACATAGCCACAATAAAATAAAAATTAAACTTTATAACATAGACTCTAGTATTAAATCTGAATACTTCTGCACAGTCTCATCTTTAGTCTATAAAACGTCTAACTGAGAAATGGATCATTTTGTAATTTTGGAGAGTGGAATGCTTTACCATCGTGGGTTTTTGAAAAATATTTAATATTTTGCTGTTTCGCAGGTTTTTGCGGAACTTTTACATTTAAAAAAATTACAAAATTTATAAAAATATATAAGAAATATGAATTCTAACAATAAAGGAATGTTATAAATCATAAAATATTAGGATTTACAGTGAATAGTGTATTTACTCAGCGGATGAATACTCACCAAAAACGAGAAGTAACACTAGAACATCGCTAAAAAAAAAACCCTGTATTCGCTAAAAAACTAAATTAACCAACCACCAGACGGACAATGTGTTATCAATCTAGACCCTTTATACACTGCTCACAAAAATGAGGGATATTTCATTATGGGCTATTTTTGTAAGCAGTGTATTCCGAACCTTTTTTTAATGGTGTTTATGTACAGGACAAAAATAAAGACCGTGACTGGAGTTAAGCAGGGTCACTTTGTGTGTTTTTTCATCTCAGATCGCAATGCTGTTGGACGGCCGGCTTCTCAGACGTGCAGCTTTGGTTCGGCGGGGCAGCCGGCGGTTACAGTGACTTATGAGCAATTAAAGAAGCTGCTCGTATCCCGATCCGGCGTGGTCATAGACGTACGAGAGCCGTGGGAGCTTCGAGAATACGGCGTTATACCTGGATCCATTAACGTCCCCTGTGAGTAATATTATGGAAACCATTAAAGGCCAGGTTGAGCATGTGTATACAGTCGAATCTGGTTAATAGGACCACCGGTTAATGGGACCAGCTGCTTATTCGGACCAAATTATAAAAAGTACCGAAACAAATCCTATTATAGACGTGTAATGTTATTCGCTTATTAGGACCAAAATTCTGCTTAATCGGACCAAAGAAGGTGAGAGCGAATAAGAAAAAGAAGCCACAAGTCGCCACTTAGCCACTGCAAAAGCGG
>JAUZSU010181864.1:0-12523 GCA_034780255.1 Parotocinclus maculicauda | reverse complement strand
GTCCGATTAAGCGGAATTTTGGTCCAAATAAGCGAATAACATTACACGTATATAATAGGATTTGTTTCGGTACTTTATGATTTGGTCCGAATAAGCGGCTGGTCCCATTAACCGGTGGTCCTATTAACCGGAATCTACTATATTTGGTTTAAAAACCAGTATTTCATTAAAGAGGCGCTCAGGTACCACAGCCCAGGTTTAAGAGAGGAGGCCAGTCGGGGTTCATACCATGGCACTGCAGCAGCAATCGGTGCCAACCTTGCGATGGACAGGTGGACCATCCAGAGCACGCTTCAGACCCTCTCTATACCCTCCCACAACTCTGGCTTGAACGTTAATTTTGGAAAAATAATAGGATAAAAAGTTTCAGCAGTAAGATTGCGAGCGATTCCCATAGTGAATCAAATACTGAGTACTCTTGTTTTTTTCCATTTCCAATTTCCATTTTCTCAGACGTTTGTACTGGGCTGACTGGAACCGAGACAACCCCAAGATTGAGATGTCCAACATGGATGGCACAGAAAGGAGCGTACTTGTGAAGGATGGTATTGAACTGCCCAATGGCTTGACCTATGACCCTTATGGCAGACAGCTGTGCTGGGCAGATGCAGGTTGGATTTTATGTTGCAGTTTTGGGTAGGCGTGTGAACATCAATAAAATGGTGAATGATTATGTATGATTTTGGTTCTGATTGGCGGTTGTAGGTAGCCGCAAGTTGGAGTGCATCAACCCGTACACTCTGCAGAGGAGGAATGTGGTGGATGGAATAAATTACCCATTCTCTATCGTCTACTATGGAAGGAACCTTTATTACACTGACTGGAGAAGGTACTGACCAATAGAATTAGTCCAGCACATTGCGTATCTTTTATTAGTCAACTCTTATGATCTAGAGAGGGGTGTGACTTTTAAATACTGTCCATTTTACATTCCATTTGTAACCAAATTGTTACAGATGGATGCATTTAGTCGTATGACACTTAATGGCAAGTGTAATCTGATGTGTAATTTGGCCGCCCATGGGACTGTGGTAGTTTGGTGGTTAAGATGGTGGATTATGAACCAAAGGGGCCGTTAACCCACAATTGTTTAGACTGTAAGATGGTATCAGTTGTAAGAGGCTCTGGATAAGGGGGTCTGCTACGTGACTGCAATGTAATGTAATATTTTTATTGCTCTTTTTTTAAATAGTCACACTGCCAATAATTCACTCTTTAATTATTAGACTTACAGCTCCTTCAGTGGGAGGTATTTCTTACGTTGCCTTTAAACTATAGATTAGAGATTATTAGGAAAGTATACCGTGTATAGATCTTATGAAATCCAGACTGTGACTGATCTCTGAAAAAAGGATGATCTATAGTCATTCTAATCTCTTATTCTATAGTCAATGGAGTTGTAGTTTTTAGTTAATGCACTTGAGCATAAATAATCCTTGTTTTATTTTAAATGCCTTTTCCCTCGGTCACATTAGCGCCCACTTCTTTGTTTTTTTATATGGTCACACTGGAATGGGCTGCCTGGCTTGACCTATAACCCTAAGATCGGTATCTCTGTACTTCTGATCATTTACGCTTTGTTTAGCAGACCAGCTTGTTCTGGTGCTCTTCCATATATACAAGGGGCTCGGCCACGGCCAGTTGAAGACAAAAAATCAATACCCTTTTAAAAGTGAGATACTCTTCAACCTTAACTTGATATGTTAAAGTGAAAGTTGTGTTCCCTCCATTCAGGAATGATTAAAAAAAGACACTGGACTTTGTGTCCCAAAAAAATAGATTGATATTACTACTAAAAGGTTGCTTTTAAACCATGTTTTTAAGAAGAATCCATTCAGAGGAAAATCCCAATAACAATAAAAAGCATGGAAAATTGACCCAGTTCTCCATTTGTTTTAAAAAACTTCCTACTGGGAGAAGCGCTAAAAGCCGCCCCTCAAAATTCGCCTTTTTACGTCATTTATCTAAATATGGTAAAGTTATGCATGCTGAATGAATCAATTTCGTCCAAATAACCAATCCAATGATGGTCTGCAAATCTTTAAAAAGTCATAACTTGGTCACTTTTCATCTGATTCTAATAATTATTACAGTTTTGTAAAGCTCTCAGTTTAGTTATTAGATAAACCAATAAGCAAAGTTAAGTTTTGTTGCTAGAAAAGCCCGTTTCTGCCAAAGCTCCTCCCGTATACTCGTAATAACGAGCGGTTCTACCTGGAAGGGCTTTTAAGTCACTCCAGCACAGAGTGAAAGCTTTATGTGGTCAGAACTGAACGTTTGCCTCCGTGTGCTTTCTTTTTCTAGAGAAGCTGTAGTATCTGTGGACCATGTGGCAAGGAGAGAGGTGGATGAGTTCCTTCCTCAGAAGAGAGCGCGCCTGTATGGCATCACCACCACCTACCCACAATGCCCTCAAGGTTTGACTTTGTTTTTTGGTTATCAAATGCTTTGATTGTGGGTTGTAATGGGAACCTGTGATCACTGTATTTAAAATGTCCAGAACTCACCAACAGACTTTACTCTAACACAGACTAATCTCATTCAACTTCAATTCTTTATGCATCTATATAACGAATTTACTTATATCATAGGCTACCCAAAAATAGGGGTCCTGTTAATCCTCCCAATGACTCACCCTTGTAATTTGACGGCAGGTTTTTTCTTGGCTTGCTGTACAGGGGTTCTGGTCCTGGATTCTGTAGAGCTGCTCTGAGGCAATATCTACTATAAAAAGTGTGATACGAGTAAAACTTGACATGACTCCATCTTGCCATTTCTGCCAGCAGGAGTGAACTACTGTGCCAACAATAACGGTGGCTGCTCCCATCTCTGTCTGCCCCGGCAGGGTAGCTTTAGCTGTCGCTGCCCCAGCGCATCAGACGACTCATGCATCGAGCACGACCGCCTCTTTTGAGAGCATCTAAACGACACGTGCATGAACGTGAACCTACACGAGTCACAAGGGACAATAAACAATGTAACGTCATTAGAGAGAAGATTTAATATCGGCAGTATCTTTCAGATCAACCAATAAATCCCAACCTAAGTCACGGAGCCACACTGCCGATATTTAGTAACGAGTGAATATTAGTTAGCCATGTAAACTGTGAGAGGAGGAAACCTCCAGGATAATGTGAGAGCTGAGCAGACTGCAGAACGAACGACGAGTCAACAGGGTGCTTTTCATACTGTGATCCAGGAATAGGACCTCTGTGAATTGGACACGAGGGTCCTGTCCAAGCTGGTAATATTACAAACAATGTAGGTAGTTTGGAATGTTAGGTCAGTGTGCTATCGGTTCTATTGTAATACAAAATTTATCTGCGCCATTTAACCCTTTCTTATGTAAAACTGCAGTGCAAACTTGTTGTGTGGACAAAATCTAGTCCTTCAAACCAGTTTAGGAAACTAAGGTGGGCAGGAAGATGAGTTGAGACGGGATGCTTATGGGATGTATATTACTGATATGTTAATTTGTTTTACTCGTCAATACTAGTTTTGGATTAATTTCACTTTTTCACTTTTATATTGTAAAACAAATGATCAAAAGAACACTGCTTGTCAAGTTAAAGCAATTTGCCCACAAATGAAATGCACGTAATTTTCTCCTTAAACAAATGCAGTCAATCAGCCAAGATATTTGGAATTTAACGTTTGCTTTTATTGTTTGTTAAGAACTAATAAAGATTTCTAACTCACAAGTAAGCAAACTTACACTTATGAAAAGCACAAATTAAACCATCCCGTTTTATCTATACTTATCCTGGTCAGGATTGTGAAGATGGATTTGGAGCGTAACCCAGAATTCCCTGGGCACATGCAGCGGTACACCCTGGACAGGGCACCAGTTCATTGGCCCGACTGTCACACTGCGCTCACAATTTAAACCCAGACACTCAAGAACTGCTGTTTGTAGCCACTGGCTCTTACGTTAATCCAAGTTACCGAAAGTAACCAGACCTCAATCGTTACTCACTAGACAGACAGCATGAACTTGTACAATGTGACCACAGTCCAGTCCAACGCCATAGAACCAAAGCTTTGAAGGGGTAAGACCCACTTTGAAAGGCTTAAACAGGGGCAGTCAGTAGCTTCAGACTAAAAACTGTAAATTCGTAAGACGTTTTTTCCTCTTTTTCCCTATTCATTGGTTTTTGGGTCTGGTGCCTGTCCTGGACGACACACGGCACAGATGTTGGCTGCAGTGGCACAGCGGTTAATGTGCTCTACTATAGATGGAAAAGTAAAACGGTCAAGTACCAGAACTGCCACTGTTTGGCCCTTGAACAAGACCAGTTAACCCACAGGTACCAGGAATGTTCACTGTAAGATTTGAACAGCTGGTCGCTCTGTATAACAGCATCCTGGGCAGTAAAGAGACCCTCCTGTCACTAAGGACTGTGTCACTAACTGTGTGACCTAAGCAGCCAAATGTATTCATTTAGCTTAAACTATTAAAGCTCAGTCCCTTAGATCCCCTGAATCACTGGGGATACCCTACTGAAACTACTTCTGTATATAATCTATAGGTTATAAAGTAATCTTTATACACTTTACATTAACCTTAATGCTAACGAGCAAAGCTAAAGAACTTTTCTTCTCCGTCTCTGGCTCATTGACTCCATTTGGGATAAGGGGAGTTATGTTATTAAGTGTAAGTTACCGGGCTACCCTGGCCGTCTGGACTGAACCCAGTGGGTGTGTATTAGTCGTTCAGCTTACATGTTCTATATTCTATAAGATCATGTACATGCTCAGTGTAAAGCTGGAGGGAGAATGCAAGACCTACAGCCATTCTTTATAGCTGTTTAATAAAAATGCCCCTTTTTGTACATTGTGTTGTTATGACTCCGTACTGATTTGTGCCTGGCAGCTGCTTTGATTGTGACATGGCCGTGAGAACCCTGCGAGACAGGAGGTGGGGCTGCGTTTGATGACCAACGGCTGCTTAAGGATGAACAAATCGTCCCTTAAGTACAGACGGGGCTGTGTGTTGGGAAACATCGTGTTTTTCACAGCTGCATGTCATCTAGCACTTTCAAGGAATGTGGCTCTGAACGGCATATGTTTCTGCTCAGTGTGCCCCAAAAATGCAGGGAGTTCACTCTGGAGGGTGTAATCAGGGGCGGTCGTTTTACCCTGCATCAGCTACACAGTGCCATCTCGTGTTGAACTGCTGAATTACAGCCCTGTCTTTGCCTAATCTGCTAACGAAACCCTGTGTGGATATAAATCCAGAGCTGAAATGAAACGTTGTTATTATAAGCATTACAGATGTCACGTGTGAAAGATGAGAGTGGACCAGTCCATTCTCTCTGCAGACCTTGTTCAGTTGTATCCAGACAGCATAAGAATAAGATTCAGCAAGCCCAGTCTATAGTTTTTTTTTTAAACAACTTAACATGAGCTGTGCCTAAAATATCACCCAGAGTGCACTGGTGTGCTACATGCAGTGTACTCAGGACCAGCGAACCAAAACTTTGTCGCCGTCTTCTATAGAGTAGAACTGCAGGGTCTTCAGGTCGTTGTCGATCTTGATCTCTGTTCCCTCCATCTACGTGAACAGAAACAGTCATGAATTTAATGACTAATATTTTAAAAAGAGGACATCATGTATTACTGATCAGACCGAGCTACCTTTGAGCTGGTGTAGCTGAGATGGAGCTCAGCTCCTGGGAGTTTGAGTAGCCTATAGAGCAGCCCCTTCACTTTCTGAATGATCATGGAACCTAAAACAGCACCAGAATACAGACACAATCACAAAAACGAAACGAACAAGAAGAGACCGAAGAAATCGTACAGGCCGACTGGGCTTTACCTGGAAGCTTCTTCTGTATTGGTTTTCTGTCTGCGTTCTCAGGACACTCAAATGTAATCGCTAATTAGAATAAAGACAAGATAAAGATTGATTTATTACAGAAAGAAAATTTAGAGCTACAGAAAGGTGCGTAACACTACACAGGGTTCAGTGCTACTCTGTGACTTGTATTTTAGGACCAGGGGGACCAAGAACCTTCACAAGTTCTTAGGAAAAACATGAAGAAATTCAGTAGAATGTTCATAAATGCAAAAAAATAAAAAAATAAAAAAATAAATAAATAAATATATTCTTCAGAAAATCCGATTTCCATAATGTTTTTCTGTTGCATTTCACAGTTTACAATATACAACAAGAATTTGTATTTACGTTATTTATGTTACAGAGTTTAATTTGCTCAGAGAACAACAAAAAGGAGGAAAAAATGTTTAGCAAGCAAGAATGAGGTGATGGTGGAAAAAAAGACCAAAAAAGAATAAATCTCCTCCTTGGAAAATGCTATAAAATACTGATAACTGTTTGATGATGACAGCAAAGTGTTTAAAATTGTCAATTTCGATTACCTTACCTCGTGCACTCTTGCAATTTGTAATTTGTGAGGTTATCGTGAGGTTAGAAAACATTTAAGAACAAAGTGTTCAGAAATATCACTCATTCTTAGAACTGATCCTAAGAAAAAAGGGAAGATAGATTTTTCTCAAGAATAAAGTTAATAAAAAACAAATCAAAATGCAAAAGCATGGGCCAAGCTTACCAAAGCGGCCTGCCATTTTTGCCAGCGCCCCGTTTAGCCAAAGGAGTCGATGTTGGAGGGGCAGGAGCTAAATCCCCAGTTAATTTGTTTAACAAGAAAAGTTCATAATTTTGAATTGTTATTCTTCAAAAAAAAAAATTATTTCAGTTATTTTAGGGTGAAGCTACAGCAGATAAATGTACATTGTTTTGCATTGCTTTACTTCAAGTGATAATAAAAAGGAATGTCTTTTATGTAATGTCAAATCAATAACGTTAGAAAATCGAATCGTGAGCAAAGTGTTTTGTTAAATTATTATTAAATTGACACAACACGCTTACTGAGATGTGTAGGAACTCACTTAACAGCTGATCCTTTAGAGCAAAAGGTTTCTGCTCCTTCAGCTCGCCTTCCTCTGGGGCGCCGTACTCTAAAAACCGAGTCAAACACACCTGCATGACACACAGCTCTGCAGTCTGAGGTTTCATCTTTACCACACTGACCCTGGTGACTCACTCTGGATTAGTTTAAGGTACCGCGGGTGCTGAGCTATGAACTCGGCACTGGGTCGGTTCTTTTGCGGTTCTGAGTGACCCCCGGCCTGCAGCCAAGCTCGGCCAAACTTCTTACAGTAATCGAGCTCAGCGCCTCTCCTCTCCTCCTGCAGCACCTGAGAAAAGAGAACACGCTCAGCATTGCATAACGCTTACACACAGGAATGCACTGGAACACACACCCGGAACTAGAGCCCATCAGTAGCTAATCCCAATATTCCTGCCGACCCCTGTTCGTCAGAAGCAACCACAAGTGGCCAAAGCTGAATCTGTGCTGCACGTATTCTAACATGACCTACTGGGATTTACTTTAACTCACACACCATGCTCCTGTTGAGTATCTTCAGCTGGCTCATGCGTGCAATAAAGAGCTGGCGGGTCGTCTCGGGGTTCTTCTCCAAATCCATCAGAGGGTTATTCTTACAGGACAACTGCACCAATGATTGCAGCTTCTCCAGCTCATTAATCACATCCCACTGAGGGTCAATAAGTAAGGGAATCCATGTTACACTTTGTCCAGCACACCAAGTTAGACTTGTTTCACTTTTTTATAGATATATGAATGTTCTTACCTCGCTGATATTATTGGCTTCAAGCATCAGGATTTTCAGAGCAGGGAACGCCGTCGTCTTTGTGCCTACAAAATTATTAAAAAGGTTTACTAAACATGAACTCATGTGCAACTTAATAAAACTTAAAACAAAGAATCAGCTAATGTGTAATATTCAAAGCTTCAATCAAATAAATTAATTTGATTAAATAAGCCTTTGCTGCCTGATTATTATGAGCAACTACGAGATAAACATGAAGATGAAGTGGAAGATGAAGCTTAAAACTAAGCTTAGTCGATTACAGAGCTGTGTGGAAAAACTCACTTAAAATGTTAACAGTTTTTACACATGTAAAAGAGCAGGACCAATGCAGATCAAATGTGTACAATACTTTAAGCAAACCTTAAACAAACTTACAGAAAGATACCAAGTACAATAACCTTATATACTGTTCACAAAAAAGGGGGATTTTTTATTAATGGATGTTTCATTTTGAAATATTCCCTACATTTTGTGAGCTGTACATTTGAGCAGCACAGTGATCATATAGTCTAATGTTTGGGCTCAAAAACTATTGAAGCTTTCAGTTACCTGGTGATGCATCACTGAACTGGAGGGTGGCCAGTCCTGTGTTACAGAGATTAAGAGTCTCCAACCTGATCAAAAATAGATTATTAAACTTAAATCAGACTGAACTGCCCAGATGACCATATTCTAATATATATATATATATATATATAAATAATATATTTATTTATTTATTTTTAAATGGCAGATACTGCATCAAAGCTACTCATCAGAATAAGTATGTGTGCGCTCATTAGTCTACGGGTCCAAACCAAAAACAAACTTTAGAGTAAATAATGTCAATACCTGGACAGAGCTGATATTTGCAGTAAACTCTCCTGGACTAAAGGGTTATTGGACAAGTCAAGAAATTTCAAACCTTGCAACACATCAACTGGTCTGGAAAGAGAAAACAATCATTTCTGATTTCCATACTTGCAATAATGACTGCTAGACTAACAAGAACATTTTGTAAATTCACCAGTCTCTTACCTTTGCAACTCAGTAATATTATTACCATAAAGAAAAAGCTCTTCTATGCGAGGCCACATGGTGGCGTACTGGAGCACCTGCAAAATACAACAAGAAGAGTCATGCATTAGTAACACTTCCAATGTGCAATTAAAACAAACACGGGTCATGCACTCATCAGGGACTCATGATAAAATGATGATGATGAGTGTGTGTGTGTGCACGCGTTTCCTACCTGAGCCCAGGTTATGGCGCAGCTGTTGAGTGTTAGGACCCGTAAACGAGAAAAGGCGTGGCTCAGGTGGGAGGGGTTTGATGTTACCCTCAGTCTGTTATAACTATAATAGAAAATCCCATAGAAATAAGTGAAATAAGTGCAACTACTCAGATATGAACAAACACTGGATGGAAAGATGGCTGGATCCTCACCTAAGACAAAGTACCTCTAGTTTCTCTAGCTGTTCTGTTATCGCTGCCACAACCTCCCAGGAGCTCAGCAGATTCCCAGTGAGATCCAGAGACACGACATCTTAGAGAAATAGTTAAGAATTGCTACATAATGAACAATAAATGCACCTGAACACAAAACCTACCCAAGAAACAGGTGACTAGTGTCATTTTTCCCATTAAGCAGGCGCCAAAGTTGTTTAACTAGAGCCCCCTCAAGTGTCGGAAAAAAATAACAACACACCCAGACACACACCCAGACACACACCCAGACACACACCCAGACACACACCCAGACACACACCCAGACACACATCCAGACACACATCCAGACACACATCCAGACACACATCCAGACACACATCCAGACACACACCCAGACAGAGCATACCACAAACATGCAGACACACAGGCAGAGACACAGCCGCAGACACACAGCCGCAGACACACAGCCGCAGACACACAGCCGCAGACACACAGCCAGACAGAGCATACCACAAACATGCAGACACACATGCACAGCCACACCCAGACACACATCCAGACACAGCATACCACAAACATGCAGACAATCATGCACAGACACACATCCAGACACACACCCAGACACACACCCAGACACAGCATACCACAAACATGCAGACACACACGCACAGCCACACATCCAGACACACATCCAGACACACACCCAGACACAGCATACCACAAACATGCAGACACATAAGCACAACAAACACTGTAACTCCAAGATCAAATTACACAGCTTTTACCTTAAAAAAAGTCAAAAAATAAACATTTTGAGCACTAACTCTGACTCATTTCTGTTCTATGCTACACAATTACTACACAATTTGAACTACAAATAATTTTTCATTACACCAGTAGGTATTGTATTGTCATCATCATTATCATTTAAAAAGGATCACCAAAGAAGGAGGGTGTAAGGATAAGTTTTGAGTGAGATTTTGAGTGAGATAGAGAGCTTATGGTCAACCAAGTGAAATAGAGACTATGTATAACAGAGTAGTACTATGTACCAGTACTGTATTTGACTTTCTTTGTTACTAGATTATACAGCTACCTTATTTATAGGAGAAAATATTAGAGTTCCTTGTTTGCACCTGTGCCCTTTCACTCCATGATGTGTCTGCTTAATTGTACCTGACTGTCACAGCTGCAGCTCATTTCATCTCAGGGACTAAAGGAGTCTAGTTTGCTTTATAATTGGTATAATTAGTGATTCCCCCCAAAAAGCTCTGCGCTTGGTCTTCTCTGGAGTAGCACTTTTTTTGTCCAGTGCCACTTGGGGTCACGGGCAGTGAATAGTTTGGGGATTTCTGTACGCCCACAGGTAATGAAGAAAAACAAAAGGCTAAGCTAAAGGTAGCTAAAGGTCTACTATACAGGTACTAAAGTATCTACAATGGAAACGAGTATAAATACAGGTTTAAACTGAAGCAGAAGCATGACATTGCAGTGACACAGTAGCTGTTCTTCAAACATTATTGTTATTATTTGTATTATTTATTAACAAGTTCAGAGGTTTAAGGTGGGTTTCAGATTTATCGGTGAAAGTCTTTAGTTGCGGTAAGTGCAGAATAAATGGGTCGTTTGAAGATAACCAGAGAATCAGCTGGTCGAACATTGAGGGAAAGTTCATTCCACTACGTAGAAGCCAAAACAGAGAAGAGTCTAGATGAATGCCTTCCTCGTCCCCTCAAAGACGGGGGGACCAATCGAGCAGTGTTAGAGGTGCAGTGAGGGGTGTGATAAGTATGATCCGGTGCTACTTCTGCCCTTGCTTTCCAGATTTGTGCACTTTAAATTCTGCGGTGTAACAGAACAGCCAGATTCTGTATCTTTTTCCTTTCTGAGACCATGTTCCTGAAACGGACCTGACCTGAAGCCTAGACTGTTTGCTGCCTGGCACTAACCTGGATCTGTGTCCACTCCCCATATGGACAACATCATTATTTATTTCCCAGCCTGTGTTTGGAGTTTTATGAGTCAGTGTAAAGTTCTATCTATAACTTAGAGGGTTAGCTTGTGCTTTCCCTTGCAAACCGTAACAGAAAATGTGTAACTTACGTTGTTGGTTTAGTTGTTTTCCAATGTGAAGCATAAAACGGCTTCAGACAATATTGGTTTCTTGAGGTGCTAGCTAGCAATTAGCAAAATGAACAACACTATTTGCCTGTGAGTGAGAAGGAGGGAAGATAAACACACCTGCTCTGAAGAGGGCCCCTGCAGCATAGTGCATGGTTAGGGCATGTATGAGCTGCCGTGGTGTAGTGAAGAGCGGTCCCCTCTCAAACACAGAGAATGAGAGTGGTGTGTGGTCTGAGGCAATGTAGAGCTTCAGAGAGGCATGTATACTGACCAGCAGACTGACCGGCTCAATCAGCAGCTGCTGCAACTGGACTGGGTGAACAAGTGCCTGCATCGACTGGTACACTTGCGCAGGAATCTTTGAGCCCTGGTCTTCTGACACGTCCCTCTCGCTTGCGTATGTCAGGGTGACAGCAGGTATGTATGATGGAAAGAGCGTTTTTAAATAATATATGAACGTGTCCTCCAGATAGATGCGAGCTGGTTTGATACGGAAGGTGATTTGTTCCACATGGTGCCTGTCACTGGACAAAGTGAGACCTATAGACAGGAAGCACACCTGACGGAACTCCTCCAGAGCTGCAGGGGTCATCAGTGGATCACTATCACCTACCCAACAATCCTTGTCTGGTAGCTGTTCCTGGCACAGCAAGACAGGAAAGTGAAAACTGGAGCGACTGTATAGCTGGTTGTCTACCTGCAGGCTCCCACACAGCACCTGCATCTGGTGTCCTGAAGTGCTGAGTGTGTCGTCTATTGCTGGCCCAGGGCAAGGCAGCAATACCAGAAGCTTGGACATGGTAACACGCAATAACTCTACTGAGCCTCCGAGACTAGTTATGTCATCACAAACTGCTAGGCTAACTTCACTGAATATCACTCGGAAGGATAGAACCTGACTGGAAGTCCTGTAAGAAAGCAACACAAAAAAAAGATATAGCATTATATGTGGCTAGTAAGAGAGTAAGTTACAGAACAAAGTTCCATTTATCTCTAGAGCACTTTTTAAAATGGACATACGACTCAAAGCAGCTTTTACAATTTTCTATTATCTAGGCCCAAATCTCTAACTGAGCAAGGCGACAGTGGCAAGGAAAAACTTGGGAGGACCAAAATTTTGTGTCATTTTATTTTCATAAATTTTCTTATTGTGATATTATTATTTTATTGTATTTATACAGTACAACAAATAATATCGATCGTTTTGGTCCTAATAACCGGCTGGTCCGATTAAACGAACATGCCCTATGTTAGAAGACGGGACGTGCTATGT